>JAVFBZ010183390.1:0-15158 GCA_032466195.1 Katharina tunicata
TATGTTGTCCTGTGATTCCTGTCTTTTGTCCTGTAATTTTATGGTGGTGTGTTCTCTGTTGCCAGCGTCTTTTACAGTGATTTTTACGGCCGTAAAATTCCAATCAAACAAACAAATCTAATTTATGTTTCAGTTCATCCTGCAGAATCCTCAAGCCACAGGCCAGCTCCTTGGTCAAGGCCAGTATTTTACTCAAGCCAATCAGATTGCCCAAATGCTTAACACTGGTCAGATGTTTGGTCAAGTTGTTCAAACTCCAGATGGTCAAACTATTATATATCAGCCCATGTTGACTGATGGATCACAACTAGGTGTTCAGAATCTACAGACACCAAGTATGTTATACAGTTCTTCCCTGATAGTTTATACCTCCACAACGTATCCCTCATTTATTTTATGTACATTATTGGAATCAATCATTTAGTCCTTCTTTGCTATCCATTAAAATGTTTCCTATGGAACAGTGTAAAACAAAAAAAAACAAAAAACTTAGATCCTCTTTTGTTTATCTTGACTATACACTTGAAGCAGATACATAGACTGAAAGCATTTCTAAAGTTAATGACTGAAATGCCTCAATAATCCGATCAACATATACAAACATCTTTTACATGTATTAACTGCAACAGTTTTTAAGTTTAATAATTCTATACACATTTTTTGACTTTCAGATTTCTTGCAACTTCCATTTAACGTCCCTTCAGCTGTAAATGGTACAACGCTTCAACAGACACCACAACAGAATGTATCAGCAGCTTCAACACCAACACCAACAACTGACACAACGACTGCTCTGACCAATCAGCAGCAAACGCTGCAGGCCAACTCGACAAATGGGAATGTGTCTGGCATGTTTATGGTAAGAATATTAGCATTACAGTAGCATAAGCACTAAAAATTAGGATTTTACAACCAATTCTGATTGCCTTGAATTTAACCAACTTTGAAGGTTATGTATAAACTAAGACAATTACTTTGAAATGAAAATTATTAAGTTGGTACAAGACTAGTAATAACCAGGAGAAATCATGCAATAATTCCAATTCAACATAAAGAAAGCTGGCTATATTTTCTATATGCCTCAAGTAAAGTTTTTGATCTCGCCGGGTTCATGACGGTATATGGGTAAGGGGGCAGGGCTAATTAACGTTTGACTTGGAGAAGCGTTGGTACATCTAAGGTTGACTCATTTATGACAGCTAATTGACACTTCCACATAATATTCTGCCAGAAAATTCAGTTGTTTTGTCATTCTCCTTCAACCTACAAATTTTATGTTTGAATTACTGAAAAACCTCTAACTTGTACTTCTTTAGAAAAATAGCAATTTTTCATGAGATTTTGTGATAATGCAAATTTCAGAACTTTTGAATGCATATGCTACTTTAAGATATAAATCTGAAAATTGATTATTCCTTTGATTCTATAAACCCTTACACAAAAGAGTTGATGAAGAGAGAGGATATAACATTTTGTTTGTACTCTTGTCATCAATCTAGCTACCACGGCTTCAATTTTATAAAACTTGTCGCACATGTCTTTAACAGATTCGAATTCCAGGGTTGTGGGGTAAAGGTTAATTTATCTAGTTTTAGAAAAAGTGTGATAACAAGTGTGTGAGTACAGCGTTAAAGACAGATAACCAGGGCTTCTATTTGAAATATTGCCCAGGCAAACAATGATATATATTATTATATCTATTGAGCTGTTGCTTGCACTCACCCCTGGAAAATCATGCAACCATACAACTGTAATTTGAGCAAAATTCCTTGTCTTGGGGATACATTTTGACAATAATGTAAATGTATTTATGATTATCTTCTGTCTGATTTAGAGAGAAATTTTGCAATTTATCCACGGTTGCTTGCACTCATTTTTTTTACCAACTTGTAAACATTGTATGGACTGTGAAATGACAGTTTGTATGTTTACACAGACAGTGCAAAGTCTTCATATAGGTGAAATACACTTGAGTACGACGTTAAACACCAATCAAACAAACTAACTTAAGGCATGCGTACCGTTTACCACAACCTTCTCTTTGAGTTGGGCATTTAAGATTTCTATTTTTCCCTACATAAAACATGGTTTTTTCAGGTAATGCCGCCGTCCACCACAACTCCGACCAGTATAGAGGGTGGAGCAAGTAATGGAGATGATGCCTCACCAGTACTTACCATACCCGGAGCAGAGGCTTTGGAGGAAGAACCCCTCTATGTCAACGCCAAACAATACCACCGAATCTTGAAACGACGTCAAGCCAGAGCTAAGCTTGAGGCCGATGGAAAAATATTAAAATCTAGAAAGGTTTGTTGTTTTTGTCTCCTTGCATATCTTATAAACTTCTGCAAAAGACATCTCCAGTAATAGGTTAACGGCAAATATTATTGACTCTTTAAGAATTATATATTTGTTTTCTTTCAGTGGAAGACTGATCTTATTTTAACATGCAAGAGTTATGGCCCTTGATTTGCTTATGAGTATAATACAGAATCGTTTCAGTTAGTGATGTTTTGTTTGTTTATAATAATAACCAGGGTGCAGGAGGATCCCACCATTTTACCATTTAGGGTATGTAGTTCTTACACCCCATTGGGCTTTTGCCATATCATATGAGTGAAGTGAATTCAAATTTTGTCAATGGAAACTGTTTGCCCACAGACACTGTTTTCATGAATATCTGTCTTTGTCATGTTATTACAATTTCTCCAGAATAAATTAAATAAATAAGTTAATGACAGTATGGTATTTCCTTTCTGATTTGTTGATAATATTTTTATTTGTAGTACACCTGTGCCTCCTATCTCATGTAGAGGGCGATGGTGCACCAGCAATACAAATATTTTCTAAAAGTCCGGTAGCTTGGTTAGCCACATTTTTTTTAACGGAATAAATCATTATGGTTGAAGGTGCAATGGTTAAACCATCTAATGTTTGAACAATTGCTTTCCAGAAATATTTACATGAATCTCGCCATAACCACGCCATGAAGAGGGTACGAGGGGAAGGAGGCAGGTTTTTCTCCACTTTTATCAAAAAAGAAAATTTAGAAGAGTATGAGGTAAGTGGAACTGTTTAAAGATTTGCTTTGAACAAACCCTGTTTCTGTTGGAATACAGCAGAGGTTAACAAGATCATCAAACTGTTTGCTGGAAGGCTTTGAAATATACATGTACAGGGCATGTGAGTCACGTCATGTGATGAAATCAATTTCACAGGATTCTTCCTGTTCCCAGTACAAGGTCATTTGTTATAGTTATAACATCACACTGGAAGTTAAAAAGAGATGGCAATTGTCTCGTCCGGTCCAATAACTGCACCCGAAGAAAAGAAAATTCTATTCTGAAAGACCGCTATTCAAAATGTACCGCCAGAATTTAAAGGATGTAACTGGAAGTCAAGTACAAGCGAACAAGACTTGCTCGGCCTATTAAGATTTATTCAGTCAACAACTGACCTGTCTTTGGCTGCTGCAAAGTGTATTGTATTTGTCCCCTTATTTTTTCAATGGATACAGGTAATGATATCTTCTGTTAAACATACGTAAAGAAATGGCGGGAGTGGAGCTTTTATATTGTTGTAGGGTTTGTAGAAAACCAAGAACAAATCTGGTAAAGAAAATAACTACAAAAACCCAACCAAACAGACATGTCCATCATTACCACTGACAACTTCTGAGAAATTTTCAGTGATTATGAAAGACATGCCTGACTGTTCGTTTTGTCTTCATAAGGTCATAACATAATAGTCAATGATTGGGGTTCAATTCTTAACTGTGAGGAGCTGGTGGTTGGTGGGAGCCCCCTGTGCCCTCGTGTTTTCTGAGCTAAGGTTCACAGGATGCCGATTTGTTGTGGTGCCCTGCTTTGTTTATGTTATGTAAATGTTTTGTCGCGTCGTGCAGGTTGCCAATGTCGTTAACGGTGGTTTTCTTCACCGATTAGGCTGGCATGCCGTCATATAAGTGGAATAACCTTGACTGTGAGGAAAGGTCAAAGGTTGATCAGCAGGTTAATGTCATACGCATTGAGCCTCATATTGAAATAAATATGGTAACTATTTGTTGATGGTATCTTTTTAATCTTGTTTCAGGAGTACGATGAGAAGTATGCTGCAGCTCTGGCGGCTTTGGTGGACTCTGCAGAGACTAAACCTTATATAGAGCAGAATTCATAGCATAGGCTTATATATTGTCATTTTAAAGATATATTCATTTATGGTATACACTGAAACATGAAAATACTTTCTTGATCTGATGGGCCCTCTGGCTAAGGGCAGTAGGTTTTCAGATAATATTCATGCTGCCATACTTAGAACTGAAGGAACATGGTCTTTCGAACATCAAAAACACTAAAGTGATTACACATTTTATGGTTGTGCTAGGAGTCTATGTGTACTGTTGGAATACAGTGCCGCCATATAAGTGAAATACCATTAGGGAAAGCGTTAATACTTATCAATCAATCTTGATCTGATGGTGTATTCATGGGTAAAATATATCGCTCCTGTAGCAATGTTACCGTCACCTCTATGGTGAAGGATGGTCTAGCTGGCATTTGAACAACCTTCGAAACGTCCAAGGTTGGTAGTGATATGCAAACTTATGAGCAATTTCCTCCACATTCTAATTTTTATATTGGCATTGTCCAGTGAGTTTCTATCCGTATGGTGCCTGATTAATCAGAGTGAAATTACCTGAATTCTGGCAGTGAAATAACCTGAAATTCGGGCTGAGTGAAATGACCGGAATTCTGGTGGATTGAAAACGACATAAATTCTGGCTTGAAACCCCAATCAATCAAACTAATTTACAAACAAGTTTTACAAAGTATGGAGAAACCATGTGATAAAATAAAAAAATTAAAATCTCCCAATACACAAACTTTCTCTGATAAAGCCATTCATCCCGATCTCGGCTATTAATATGATCTTAACAAGTTTCGTGTGAATCCTTTCCAAGGCAGCTCTGATATACTGTTTTGGACAGGTCTTTACTTGATTATCCAAAGCAAGAGAATGCCTACTTTGGTAAAGATTTGATTCATGCTAAGGAAATAGTATACTCTTGTTTCATTGTGTATACCATAAATTGTACTGTGCAATATGTCACATTTTATGCCCATTTGACATTCATTTTATTTATAGTATTGAAAAAAAATCAGTACATTATTATTTCAGAAATTGTTGTCTCAGAGAGGTAAATATATATATATATATATGTCATTTTATATATATATATATCCATTGTTAAAGATGTTAAAAAAATTCGTCCATAAAAAAAACCCCACAATTATCAACATGTTGATATCACTTAAGCGAAATATTTTTTCATCTTGTGTATGTATAGCTTTTCTGATCAACTGAAGCTTTTACTCTCGTAGTGTATTTAAACAAATATTTTTAAGAGTTTGACTGCTTTTAAATTTGATGCAGAATACTATTTCATTTATGTTGTATTTGTATTTCTCATTGTGAGTTAAGTATTTTAATAATTGTTTATAGATACGATCTACCGTTTTGCATATAGGTCACAAATGGCACGTTTTTGCTTGTTTTTTAATTTTTCTGCTAATTCCTGTCGTTGTGCTCAGAATAACTGACAGGTAGGTACATGTACTTTGGTGGATGTTACCGTTTCATCATTTAAATGTCCAGCGCCACATGTCAGACATTTGCCACAGACTCATCCCAGTATATATGTGAAATATAAATAAACCAAAATACAACATGGTTTCTTAGTTTTTAACCAATAGCTGACTAAATGTATGCATTGTTTGAAAAGTGAAATATCCTTGAGTATGATGTTAAACACAAAGTTTGGTCGGTTTTACCTCACATGGGCTTGTCTCTTAAGTATTACATGTTTTAACGTGCGACATGTTATGGTGCCTGTTGGTAGTTTTGTTCATGTATTGGACTGGCACACCAGCATACGAGTGAAATAACCTTACTTATGTAAAAATCCCCATGATTCCAGATTATATTCATACACTGGATGAACCCTAAAAACACTACGCATTTAATGGTTGTGTTAAAGTTGCTGTCTACCATGTCTACTGTTGGAATACATCGTCGTCATAAAAGTGAAATACCATTGAGCACGGCTTAATGATCAATCAATCAATCCCTATAAATCAAACAAACAAACCAACCATTAATAATAATTTATGAAGAAATTGTCACCAATATGCCAGAGCTTGTCATAAATGTCACTCAAACATTTTTCATATTAATAAAGTACGGTGCATTTACATTGTTTACTGAACAACTATTGAAGCCTTTAAAACTGCCGAGGTCGATTGTAAGCCTGTAAGGACCAACGGGAACAAAAAGTTCGAAGAAATATTTTTTCTCTGTTTTGTTTCAACAAATTTGTCTATGTGTTTGTTTTCTTTATATTGTTGCTTCCTTTTATACATAGTTGGAAAGAAAGCAAAACTTAGAATTAAAAAAAAATGGTGTCATACTGTCAGGTGAACTGACTGACTATAAAACAACGTACTTATATTCTTACATAATATTTCCATTGTAGTGTTAAAACTTCAATTAATTTTCTTTACGTCTTATTTCATTTGTTAAAATTTCATCCCACCAAATTCAGATTAAAATATTTTATTTGTGATGTCCATTTTCACAATATCCATTTATCAAGTGCTAAACATCACTTTATTATTCAATTTTCATTCAGTTGTATTTTTGTTAGTTAAATTTGTCGTTTTGTTAAAAATATTGAAACCTAGGACATTTTACAAATATTGAAAATCTCAATGGGCCCTTGTACTTGTTTCCTGCCAAATGTCAAGATTCCATAAATGTATAGTTTAAAAAATTGATATCATGAAATAATTTTTTAAAATTTTTAAATTGTCAATGTTGTTTGTTAATGGCTGGACTAATGTACCTTTTCTGTCCCACGGTGAGCTTCACAAAAAGAAAAGAGATTACATTTATGTAATTTTAAAATCATGTGCTGTTTAAAAGAGTTACCAAAAGATGTGTACCTATTGTTGGACATAGGTTTCACCTAGGCAGTTTCTTTAAAATTGAAAAATGCTATATTAAAGGGTCTTATCGTGTTTGTGGCAGCATGCTACATGTATACACATTTTTAAATCTGGTGAAAGCCGGAGATTTAATAAGTAAAGTTTTTTCATGTGCTAGTCATTGTAACATCCCATCAGCTTTTTTAATCGTTAAAATTAAATATATTTCAATCCTGTGGATAAGTCCTTAAGTTAACGTACTTAAAAATATGTAATTGTTTTAGAAATCCCCACTACTTACACTGATTAAATGTGCCAATATGTTGGCCCGAGGACAATTCTATCTATGGTGCTTAAATTGTTCTTTTATTAAAATGTAAGAGTAAGAACCAGCTGAAATCATTTTGTATTTTTCATAATTTGGCCTGAAGGAGAGTCAGAGTGGATCCAGTGGATTCCTTTCCGCCAGTTTGCTGGAAACTGCCTTTTTAAATCGTTGACATGAAAAATTCAATCTTGATGTCTGATGTTCATATTTCAAACGTTGTGTAAATTTGCCATAACTTTATTTAGGCTTGGTAGCTTGATTAGTCCAAGGCCAGTCTTCCTCAAAGCCAAGGCCATTTACAGGATTATTGGCCCGGATTTCCTTTTTGGGACATTTCTGGTTTCCAGGTAACTCGGTTTTAACAAAAACCCAACCGTGTTTATGGTTAAGAAACTTAATGCTAGTACTGTTGATGGGATTATGTCTATATTTTGTTTGTTAAATGTACTTACAAATGTTTTTTTCAAATCTTTAAAATTAAATTGGCCTTTAATAAATGTATACATTTTAACATAACTTAAATGTTTAAGAAATCTCAACTACTTACACTTATAAAGTGTAGTTGTTTGCTGGCTATAGGAAACTGTTATATATGGTGCTTTTATCTATTAAATTTAAATGTTGGCATAAGTACTTACCTGCAAGCATTATGGAAATTTCATGGTTTGGGCATGAAAAGGTTTGCAATTAATTTAATGGTTTCCTTTCCGCCATTTTGGTGGAAACCCCTCTTTTTATCCATAAGCAAACGCAAAGAGTTCTACTTAATATGTAGGGGTTTAAAATGTCATGTAACAATAATAACTTAACTTTGAGTGGTCATATTGACTAGACCAAGGCGATGTACAGGATTATTGGCCACAATTTCTTTTTTGGAATATTTCTGGTTTCCAGGTCAACCACTTGGTTTCAACAGAAGGCCTATTGTGTTTCTGCCTGCGAATACTGTTGTGTATATCTTGTTTTGTAAAATGTACTTACAAATGTCTTGAAACAAATATTGTTAAACCTATTATTGAAAGTTTTCACTGTTGTGTGTGTATACATGTATATGACCAACAATTTATGGTATTCCATGTGACTAAGCTTGGGTCTCCTGTAGGTTAAGTTTCCCATTGTACCATTGACAAAATCGTTGGTCGTTTTGAATTTGTTGAAATTCAAACTTCACTGCCAATAAAAATTTGTGTAAGGACACCTTAAAAGCCTGGGGCCAGTTGTACAAAGCTTACACAGCTCACGTCTAATGTAATTACCGTGACGGCCAGCAGTGAAGGCATTGTTTCATGACGAGTTAGATGCTTTGTAAGATATCAAGCGACAGGGCACAAGAAGCTCCTGAGCTTAAGGGCACCCGGGATTCACGTTGCCTCGTGTTGTTGATGGTGGTTTCCTCCCCTCATAGGGCTTACAAGCTGTCATGAAAATCCTTTCAAATACATATTAGAAGTCCGTCTTTTAAGCTGTATTCATAAGAGGGTCATTTTTATCTCAATGATCCAGCCAGAGTGTGGTAAACTGCTAAATAGCTCCCATTTGTTGTTCCTCCAATTCACGATGGTGAAGATTGGACAAGAAACAACCATGCATTACCTTTCATAATGGTATAATGTGTAATTACCCGTACTCAAGATAGATCACAAAGTTTTATTTCTGATGGAAGAAACTTTCAAAGGAGACGGGGCAATTTCATTAAACTTCACACGCAAATTCCTTAGTTTAAATGGCGTACATCATGGAAGTCTACTTCAGTTATTCTACGAAATGTACATGCAAAGTTTTATGAAACTGTCCCCATAATTAAAAGAAAGTTAGTCTGTTAGGACAGTCTGTCCTAAACCCTGTAATTTTCCATTTTTAATCGGTATACTTCTAAATAATTTTGAGTGGTAAAATACAAACAACAATAGTTTGTGTACAAAAAATAATTTATTGAGTGACTGAACTAAAGTCACAATCATATGCATAATACCAACATTACATATCATTATGTATAAATCAATAAAAACATGTACAAAGAAATGTATGTTTGTCTTTGTTGCCTTGATCAGTTTTCGTTCAACAACAAAACTGTGGTCGTATAATGTTCTCAACTGCGTCTAACACCTCGATATATGACTGACATCAAGGTTTGGGATAATAAAAGCTTAAACTCATAAGGTAGATGGTTTCCTATACAGATTGGGCTGGCATTCTGTCAAATGAGTGAAATAACCTTAAGTACGTTTATAAGATGGGGAATTTACGCCAAAGGCTCTGTCAAGATTTTCCTTGTTAAATCAACATTCCTCGCTCATTTAAATGGGCAGTCTCCAACGTGCAGTGCGTTGAATGTTGTTCAACAGTCCAATAAACTGATTTTAAGGTGGTCAAATATCATTAATACTCTGTGTACTTTAATCCTCAACAAAATTCCACCACATGTTGTAAAACGGCTAAAGAAGTGTAGAAACACGATTTTGAAATTTTCGTGTTCTGACTTTTTCAGAATTTTTCCAATTCCAAGCTCACATTTATGAATTGGATAAATTACTTTATATTAAAACTTGTGCCCTTTGGTCAAATTTGTTGAGGATTTAGGGTATTAGGAAACTACCAATAAAAGCAGATTTATTAATTTATTTACTTGCTTTTCATTTTCATCTTAAGTGGGTATAATTCATCGAATGATGATAAAGATCCTTAAATATATTAAAAATCTGTAAAATCACTTTAGATTTTTTTTGAACAAATTTATCTAAAAGTTTGTCATCTTAAAATTTTAACTTTGTGTAGTCAGTGCAAATAGAAAAGCATCACAATACAAACAAGAGTTTTATTAAACCCAGCATACACCCTCGTGGGGTGCGATATAGACCCTTATTGAACATATGGTAGCCATGGTAGCCAAAGACATGTCAAACTACAGTTAATGGTTAATGTGCCTACCAAGTTTCATAAAGATAAGCCTTATAGTTTTCGAGTTCTGCTCCGGAAACAAAATTCACTTCTGATTATGGCAAAGTCCAACTTTGTATCCATAGAAATAAGGAAAGAAAAAAAATGGTGAATCCGTAATAGCAAAAGGCACAACTACAGTTGATGGTGAATATGTTCACCAAGTTTCCTAAAGATAGGCCTTATCGTTTTCGAGTTCTGCTCCGGAAACGGATTGGAGCCATCCGGAAGGACGCTGGTCATACCATTATACAACCGATTTTCATCGGGCGTATAAAAAAGAAAAAGAAGACATGTTATCTATACCAATAGGACTTCCATGTTCGGAGTTTCTCTTATTCTACCGTACATTTCTCTAAACTGATCTCAACTATTGGCATCCCAATAAAAACTGGTGTATTACAAACCAATAATGTATGGTTTTTCATCAACTTTTCGATTTTGTTTCAAACTGTCTTCAACCCAACTGGTAGAAACCACTGTAGCTTTTGATTCCTTCAATAAACTGTTCAAACTCTGAAACATAACAAAGGGTTGAGTTAAAACACACAAGTTGTTCACACCATCGATCAATGAACTGAACACAGTTCGAAGGGAACAAGTTATATAGACCTGACGTTACTGGAAACAAACAAATACAATACAGGTCAAAGCCTTCATTAGTTTGTTACTTTGTTTGATTGAAGTTTAAGCCGTACTTAAGGTTATTTCACTTACATGACAAAAGAGTCACCTAATAGTTAAGGGAAACAACACTGGTAATAAGAGAAGAGAAACGCCACAGGGCAAGGACAGGGCTCAAAACAAAATGCCACAACAAATCCGCCTCCTCATGCCACTTTAATCATGGTAATAGTTCAGAGTGCACTGAGGCACAAGAAAGCCCACACCCACCCATCAATCCGCTTCATAAATTTGAGAAAATGAAGTAACTATGACGCCCAGCACAAGGAGGACATGTGTTGCCATGACAACTATATGGGAAAAACCCCACACAGCTTGGGTGAAAGTGACCCAAATGACCCGGATCAGGACACCACCACAAATCAGCTTCTCGACAGCTGTTGCTCGAGATCACCACGGCTTCAGAAGGGTCACTCACACATTAAAACAGGTAATTTCTTTAACACAAGGAAAACGGAACAATTACAAATAAGGCATACACAAGTATATGTATAAAACTTTTCTTGATCTCTAAATCTTGTGATTGAGACACTTAAATAGCCAACATTCCAGGTATCATTTGAAATTGAACTATAGGCTGGTAGAACTTCCATGGTCACAGAAAGTTGTATGACAACAGTCCTGAGAAACTTTGTTGAAGAAAGCAGACCCAGGATTTTGTACAGTACATGGATTGTTTTTTCCTTTTGTAATGGTTATCACCTCGCAATAATTGTTGATATGCAGTCGGATGGAATAAATGTGCATTGGTCTTCAAACTCGATGATAATGTTGATAATCCTTTCAATGTTTTCCAAACTTCGTGTCACAATTGCATAAAAATATGTTCTATGGGAGCAATGTTAATATTGGCAGGCAGTGCCGGTTCATATATCTCAATTTCTGATTTGAAATAAATATATTGTTTAAACTATGAGACAAATTATAAATTGTTAAATTTGATGAAAATCCTCCCAGGGATACGATCGCTAGAGGACAATGACTGATGACGACTCAACTACCCTGACATTTGAACTTGTTCAAGAAATTTTCGTCTTAGGCCCAGGGACACCATCCCTAGAGTAACTTTACATGTAAGACAATCTTTTTTCTAAAAATTACTATAATGAAGTGAATTGACCTTGACCCCATGACCCTGAAATTAGACACATTATCATACTAGATGTGTGAGAAAATCATTCAAGAGAGTGATGACAAAAAAGAATATATGCGCAGGTAAAAACAGTACGTACAGTGTATATCCTCTTCAACTCCTTGTGCGAGGTGATAGAAAAACACTACATACATGTACATGTACAAGACTGGTTTGTTTGATTGGTGTTTAATCAAAGGTATTTCGTATATGACGACGGGTTCTCCACATCTTCACCTGCTCTACTCAATACGGCGGAAAACCGTGAGGAAACCTCGTAAACCCCCCCCGCGATTGCCGAAGTCACCTTGTATACGTGTGACTCTCTCATATACCTCAAGTCCAATGGGAAGCTTGAACCCGTGCGGTACATCGAAGGAGGATCTGCAGTCAGACGCCCTAACCACTGAGCCCGGCGCGGGCCCCTGTACATGACTGGAGGAAAACACTTATCCCTCCACATTTATTAACTACGTCAAAGGTAATAAATTTGAACACACCTGTTTTTCATTTTCTGATGTTGCTCTGCTGACAATATGTGTTGTTGTGGGTTTTAAGACCGCATCTACATCGCCATCATACTTACATAGAATTAAGGAGACACAAAGATTGAAAAAAAGGAAAGATCCAACTAGGACCAAGGTTACACACTTGAGTCGATTCAAGGGTGGATTTGCGATACTGGTGTATGGTGGAAAACCATGACGTAACCTCGTGAAAACCATCCGGCCACCGGAAAACTTCCCTTATATACCTACAGGTCCACAGGGCGGATCAAACCTATTCCAGTTACAGTGAAGGGGGCTCCGTTGTTTAGCCACAGAGTCACGGCGCGGCCCGGGCTAGAAGAACATTTTTTTTTGTACTCAGCTTAGTACTTTCTCAGATTTGGAACAAAGTCTGGCTTGTGAATGCTCCAAGTTTAATTAACTTGGCAATTGATTTTATAAATAGTTTTAAATCCAGTCCTAATGTTAAAGAAGGGAAGGAGAAAAATAATAATCAAGTTTTTGAAAAGGATATGCCACTATGTAGCGTTTTAGCTTCCGACATTCATCTTCAGGGAGACCATGTAAGTATATTGTTAATCCTGTGAATATATCACTTAACGGCATCGGGGACTGTGACCTTGAACTCGATCCTGGGTCATCCGGTGTTGTCTCATCATCATCTGTCTTTAGCACTGTTCACAAAAACATACAGATTATCATATTACCAAGCACAAAACTGTGTCAAATAATAATGTTTATTTCAGCCATTTGCTATGGCTGTTCAATGGTTGTTTTATCTTGTTATAATTTCTTGTTATATTTATATTGATAATGGTGGACAGCCATGTTAAAGGTACTATGGGTATGGGAGAAAATATACAGGTAAATGTACAAGGGTAATACAGAGATTTAAACCACTTTGTTTAAATAATAAATTTTCAAATTATTACGCACCCAATAAATATATGGCATGTAAAAATATTCTTGTGCTAGTCAAATTAAATGATACTGCATGTACATGTACCTGTGTTTTTACAGTCGTATTCTGATGAAAGTAAAATAATAAGAAAATATAAGTAAACGAATGTAGATGGTATGTAGAGATTTAATGAGCCCACATGCATAACTCAATTATAGCCAAGTTCAATAATTACATTTAAATTGAATACCTTTTAGAGATAAACCAGGCGATATGTTTGCACCTTTTCTCTTGAACCTTTGTTTTCTTGGATAATAATAGCTGCTTCAAGTTAAGGATAAATTTGGTTAAACAAATAGATACAAGACAATCACAGGACCATCCACATTGTGCAGTAAGATCAAGTTTTGAGAACGATGTCGGAATAGGAACAAGGTACATTTTGACAAGGACATAAATCTCGACAGAAGGTAGGCATATATTTATTCGGAAAGGTCATATTTTTTCTTAAAATTGTACAAACTCAATCCCGTTCTCTAAAAGTACATGTAACTCACTATCACTCTCCATCCTATAAGAGTAAAAAATTATTAAATATCTTAGGAAAGATACTTCTGGTACTACTTATTGATAATAATACTTATTACTTATTGATAAGAAATGAGAGAAGTTAAAAACAAGAAAGGATACATAAAAGTTGGAACAGCTTTTGATACAAGGTGTTTTCTGATGAGCCGTTCTGTTCCGTACCAGTTAAAACCAGGTGTTTTGAAGCCAATTCGGGGTAAATGAACGCTAGCTGAAAACCAAAATACTATATAAGTCAAAGCTATGAACAATAAAATAAAACTGTGTTTTTTAATGAACTCCATTCAAAAAAGCCTTCAGTGTTTCTCTTTGACTAGAAACCGCTTATTTCTGTTTTAATTATAACACATAGTTATTTTATAACAATTTATTATAACAACTTATTATAACAATTTATCAAAACAATTGTCTATTTTAGGCTTGATACAAAGCTCAACATCCATAAACATTCGTGTTACTATCACAAAAAATCAGTGAAAGTCAATAATTCTGGAAACATATATAAATTACTGTGGACATGGTGGACAATAATTCAACAGTGATTTTATATGTTTGTTGGTCCATTTTTAGTTATTTCACTCCCATGGCAGTCTCTTTAAACTGGAAAAAGTTCATGTCACTTACATATACGTTCAATCCAACTAGATTTGTTTTTTTTCACAATACTTATTTCTCATATAACGGTGTGCCAAAAACATGAAAAAAGACAACACCGTATATCTATTTTATTGATATGACGGTGTGCCAAAAACGTGAAAAAAGACAACACCGTATATCTATTTTATTGATACGACGGTGTGCCAAAAACGTGAAAAAAGACAACACAGTATATCTATTTTACATATATGACGGTGTGCCAAAAACGTGAAAAAAGACAACACGTATATCTATTTTACTGATATGACGGTGTGCCAAAAACGTGAAAAAAAACAACACAGTATATCTATTTTACTGATATGACGGTGTGCCAAAAACATGAAAACAGACATCACCCTATATCTATTTTACTGATATGACGGTGTGCCAAAAACGTGAAAAAAGACAACACAGTATATCTATTTTACTGATATGACGGTGTGCCAAAAACATGAAAACA
>JAVFBZ010183401.1:0-15157 GCA_032466195.1 Katharina tunicata
TTTTTTTTTTTTTTTGCTAACACTTTTAGATATATAAAATTGTAAACATTTTAATTAATATAAATATATCTTTATTTATTATAATAACTTTATATAATATATATAGATAAAAGCTTATTTACTTATATTTATAAGCAGATAAGTAGTGTAATGCTCGCACCGTTAATTTTCATTTAATTAGAATATAAATATATCTATCTGAAGTTAATTTGTTTCTTTAGTATAACAGTACATTTACCTTCCAAGTAAAAAGTTTAATTCCCTTAAAAGAAATAAATAAAAAGTAGTGTGTAATGCCCGTAGGAATTTGAATCCTGAAGAAAAAAGTAATTCTTTTTCTTTTTAAAACACTAGGTTAAAAAAACTAAGAGCCTTCAAAGCTTTTGATGAATAATAAATTCGTGTTTTGAGTGAGGTGACCGAAAAAGGTGATAAACTGTAGATTTATTTATGAGAGTAATTCTCCTTCATTATTACTTTTCAACTCTATAATTTAAAAAAAAATATTAAATTGCAAGTTTAAAATTACATGTATTTGTTAGAGTTTAATGTAAAATAAGCTAATTTTAAGCTATTGGGTTCATACCCCAGCCATGAGACTTTTCTCTTTTACAAATAAAATTTGGTTCTGGTTTTTAGTTAACTATTACTTTTAGAAACACATGATAGTTTTGACGAAGCTGTGAAGTTTAAAATAAACTTTCTTTATATAAACTATACTTTTAGTTTATTTTATAGGTATCAATTATTATTATAACACCACTTACTACTTCAGTGTTAAAGTTTAAAAACAAAAGAAATTAAGGTTTAGAAATAGTATTAAGAGCTAGTTAAATTTGTGCCAGCAACTGCGGTTATACAAAAGGCTCAAGTTAATTAATACGGTAAAAGGTAGTTATTATTATATTTTGTTAGATTATAAAAAATGAAAAAGTAAAATTTATATTTTTCTATAACCTAAATCTAGCTATTTAAAGAAGCTACAAAAATTTTAACTAAAACTGGGATTAGATACCCCACTATTAAAAATTTAAATTAGAAACACCAGAGTATTACGAATTAATATTGTTTAAAACTTAAAGAACTTGGCGGTGTCTTAATTCTTTCTAGGGGAACCTGTGCTTTAAATCGACAATCCGCGATAAACCTCACTTTATTTTAATATTTTTAGTTTGTATACTTCCGTCATAAGTTAACCCTTAAGGGAACAACAGTTAACTATTTAGAAGATTTCTATGATGACAGGTCAAAGTGCAGCCTATAATAAAGTTAGTCATGGGTTACAATTTAAATTTAAAACTACGGACAACTACTGCAAAAGTATTTGGTTAAGGAGGACTTAGAAGTAAAAATAAAATTATGAACATTTTTTTGAAAAAGCCCTAAGACGTGTACATATCGCCCGTCACTCTCTTTCTAAGAAGAGATAAGTCGTAACATAGTAGGGGTAGCTGAAGCTGTCCCTTAAAATGAAGCAATTATTGCATTTTATTTACACTAAAAAGTTAATCTTAATTTTAGATCATTTTAAACTACAATATATTTAATTAAAAAATTTTAATAATATAAAAGGTTTTTAAAAATTATTATTGATAAAAAAAATTTAGTATTTTAAGTACTGCAAAGGAAAATAATTAAGTTTAAAAAAGTATAAATTAACTCTAGTACCTTTTGCATTATGGTTTAACGAGATTAATTTATAGTATAATAAATTCTAGAAAAAAAAGGAGCTATATTTAAACCTTATTAATGTGGCAAAATTAAAAATGATTTATTTATAGAAGTTAAATGCTTATCGACTTTTTTGATAGCTAGTTATAAGAGAAAGGTATGTAAGTACTAGTTGAAGTTATATAATATTATTTTCTAAATTATTATAACTTTAACCCCCGTTTTATTAGGCTAAGCTACTAAAACCAAAAGAAAATAATATAAAAAATAATTTAAATGTAAGCTTAGAAGTTGCTAGCATAATAATAGTCTTTTAACAATTAAAATCAAAAATTATACTCCGTTTCTTTTTATCTATCTTTTCTTATTTAAAAATTAAACATTAAAATTGTTTATGTTAAAATGAGTATTAAAATTAAATAAAGATTTTATAAAAACAAGAATAAAAACTAATATACTTTACAATTAATATAAATATAAAAAAGGAACTCGGCAAATATATACCTCGCCTGTTTATCAAAAACATCGCTCTTTGTAACTTTATAAATAAAGAGTCGTGCCTGCCCAGTGAAATTTTTTTAACGGCCGCAGTACCCTGACTGTGCTAAGGTAGCATAATCACTTGTTTTTTAATTGAAAGCTTGTATGAATGGCTTGACGCGGGTAAATCTGTCTCTTTTATATTATTTAGAAATTAATTTTTAAGTGAAGAAGCTTAAATATAATCAAAAGACGAAAAGACCCTATCGAGCTTAAAAATTAAAATTAAATTAAATTTTTTAGAAAAATAAATTTTAATTAATTTTTTTTATTGGGGCGATAAAAGAACAAATAAAGCTTCTTTTTATTAAATAAATTTATAAATTTTTAGATCCATAATTTATGACTAAAAGAAAAAGCTACCGTAGGGATAACAGCGTTATTTTTTCAGAGAGTTCATATCGAAGAAAAAGTTTGCGACCTCGATGTTGGATTAAAGTAACTTTTAAGTGCAGAAGCTTAAATAGTGGGTCTGTTCGACCTTTAAATCTTTACATGATCTGAGTTCAGACCGGCGTAAGCCAGGTTGGTTTCTATCTTTGAATTTAAAAAATTATATTTTAGTACGAAAGGACCAAATATAATAAATAATTTATTTTTTAATATTAGGTTAGCAAAGTAAAGTGCAAATAATTTAGAATTATAAGACGAGAATTAATTCTCACCTAATACTATTTTCTAATACTAAAATGGCAGAAGTGAGTGCAGTAGAGTTAAGATCTACAAATAAAATAATATTTTTTTTAGTTTATGCTTTTATCATTTTGTTGAATAATTATTTCTTACATTTGTGTTTTATTAGCTGTAGCATTTTTTACTCTATTGGAACGTAAAGGGCTAGGGTACATTCAAATTCGTAAAGGGCCAAATAAAGTCGGATTTTTTGGGCTAATTCAACCATTAGCTGACGCTTTAAAACTATTTTTAAAGGAAGAAAGAAATCTTTACAATTCTAATAAAATACTTTACCACGGAGCCCCAGTTTTAAGTTTAATTTTAAGCCTTTGTTTATGGTCTCTTTATTGAAGAGATTTTTCTCTCTGATACTTTAAATTAGGAGCAATATTTTTTTTATGTGTTTCTGCTCTCAATGTTTATGGAACAATAATTGCAGGGTGGGCCTCTAACTCAAAATATTCTTTATTAGGAGCTTTACGAGCAGTTGCACAAACTATCTCTTATGAAGTTACCTTATTTCTAGTTCTTCTATCAATCCTCGGGCTTAGAAACAGAATAAACCTAAATTATATTTCCTTTTGTCAAATTAATTATTGAAATTTTATATTAATGACTCCTTTAAGATTAATATGATTAGTAATTTGTATTGCTGAGACAAACCGAGCTCCTTTTGATTTTGCAGAAGGGGAATCAGAATTAGTTTCCGGGTTTAACGTTGAATATGGGAGAGGCTCTTTTGCTTTATTATTTTTAGCAGAATACGCAAGAATTTTATTTATAAGGATGGTAACTGTAATCTTATTTATCGGCGCAGGTGAAACATGAATTTTAACTAATTTTTTATTTTGAATTGAAGTTACTATTATTGCTTTTTCATTTATTTGGGTTCGAGGAAGATTCCCCCGACTTCGTTATGACCTACTAATAAAACTAACTTGATTAAGATTTTTACCAGTATCTTTACTAATTTTATTTTGAACTCTTTCTAATAAATTTTTAACTAATTTTATTTTAACTTTCAGATAACAAACAATAATTTTGAACTTCAGCTTCCAATGCCGATATTTTTTATTAAACTACTATCTGAAGATATGACACTTATTTTACTTTTATCTTTAATTATTTCTCTATGTTTCTCTATACCTTTAATAACACAACCTATTAGCCTAGCCGTTCTGTTACTTTTACTAAGATTATATGTAGCAAGCTTAATTTTTTTTGGTAGAAGGGCCTGATTTGGATATATTTTATTTTTAATTTATATTGGAGGCTTATTAGTTATATTTGTTTATATCACAACTCTTATTCCAAATTCAGTTTTCAAAAAGCAGTTTACCAAATTATTTTTTCCCTTAAATACAATCTTCTGGTTTTTAATAATTAATTTAACAGAATTTACTGGTTTAATGCTTGAAGAAAGTTCAAAAACTTCCAACATATGAGGGGCTTTCTTTAATAATTTAGGTTACTCTTTATTTTCCCCTTTCAATTTAATAATAATTATCAGCCTAGCTTTAATTTTATTTTTTGTTTTAATTTGTGTAGTAAAAATTTGTTATTTTAGAAATGGACCTTTACGCCCATTTAAATATGCTTAAACCAATTCGATCCTCTCACCCCGTCTTAAAAATTATTAATGGCTCCTTAGTAGACCTCCCAAGCCCAAGAAACTTGTCAGTATGATGAAATTTTGGGTCTTTATTAGGTCTATGTTTAATTGTTCAGATCCTCACTGGTCTATTTTTAGCTATACATTATGCCACCTCAACAGAACTTGCTTTTGCCTCAGTATGCCATATTTGCCGTGATGTAAACTATGGTTGACTAATTCGGGCAATCCATGCAAATGGAGGCTCATTTTTTTTTATTTGTCTATATTTTCATATCGGTCGAGGCATATACTACGGGTCTTTTGTTAATGTACACACTTGAAATGTTGGGGTTATTTTATTCTTTTTAACTATAGCAACAGCATTTATAGGGTACGTTCTTCCTTGGGGACAAATATCTTTTTGAGGAGCAACAGTTATTACTAATTTAGTATCTGCTATCCCATATATTGGAAAAGAAATTGTTCAATGAATTTGGGGAGGATTTGCAGTAGACAACCCAACCCTAACTCGGTTTTTTACATTTCATTACCTAGCCCCATTTATTATTGCAGTTTTTTCAATTTTACATCTTCTTTTTCTCCATGAAACTGGGTCAAATAACCCCCTAGGAGTAAATAGAGATAGTGAAAAAGTTACTATTCATACATTTTTTATTCTTAAAGATTTAGTAGGTTTTGTAGCAATATTAATTTTATTACTGCTGATAGTATTTTTAGCCCCAAATTTACTTACTGACCCTGAAAATTTTATTCCTGCTAATCCACTAGTTACACCTGTTCATATCCAACCAGAATGATATTTCTTGTTTGCTTATGCAATTTTACGATCGATTCCTAATAAATTAGGAGGAGTAGTTGGGCTATTAATATCTATTGTAGTTTTGTTTTTTGTTCCTCTCATACATTCTAGCTCTTTTCGATCTATAGCTTTTTATCCTATAACACAAATTCTTTACTGAATTTTAGTTTCTGTATTTATTTTACTAACTTGAATCGGTAGCCAAGCAGTAGAAGACCCCTTTATTTTTATTGGTCAACTTTTAACCTTAATTTATTTTTTTTTGTTTGGTCTCATTCCTTTAAGAGAAAAATTTTGGGACTGAGGAATTAACCCACAATTATCGTTTATTCTGGGAATAAGATGTTTTGAAAACATCTAAGAAGGGTCCAACTCCCTTAACGATATACTAAAAGAAATTTTTATTTCTATCTCTGGCTTACAAGACCAGCGCTATTAAAGCTTTTCTAGCAGATATGACAAATTTTATTAATCCTATATTTACTCTAGGGCTAATTAGAACCATTCTTGCACTTTTAACAATCTGTTTTCAACGAAAACACTTACTTAATGTTCTCTTAGCCCTAGAGATTCTGATGGTAAGAATTTTTATATTAATGATCTCTTTATCACATTTAATATCCAACGAAGGGTTAACAATTTTTATCTTATTAACAATAGCTGCAGCAGAAGCCAGAATTGGCCTATCACTACTAGTTATTCTAATCCGTTGCCACGGAAATGATTACGTCTCCTCTCTTTCTGTTAATAAGTGTTAGCGGTTATTATATTATCTTTTTTAGCAATAATTATTACTAACACATCTACTAATAAAAGACTTTCTTGATATAAAAGAACATGACTTCTATTTTTTATATTTATTAGTATTACATTAAATTTTTATTCACTAATAGATACTCCAAAAATTATATTATCATTTTTTATAGATAGGTTTTCTTTACCATTAATTATGCTAAGATGTTGAATTAGAGGCTTAATAATTATAAGCAGTTATAAAATTTTAAAAATAAATAACTTAGTAAAATACTTTTTATTAAGAATTCTAATCTTAAACTTTATTATTATTATAGTATTCACGCAAAAAAGGCTCCTTACACTATATATTTTTTTTGAAGCATCTTTAATTCCAACTTTAATTCTCATTTTAACTTGAGGCTACCAACCAGAACGTCTACAAGCAGGAATATATTTAATTATATATACAATTATAGGTGCTCTCCCTTTTTTAGTAAATATCTTCTTTATTTATTCTTATAACGGCCATTTAAGACTGCTAACCCCAAGAATTCTTCCTACCATTTTTCATGATAGACTAATAAATTTCTGATGACTATTTCTTATTTTAGTATTTTTAGTTAAGCTACCTATTTATTCTGCCCATCTATGGCTTCCTAAAGCTCATGTAGAAGCCCCAGTGGCCGGATCCATAATTCTAGCTGCTTTACTATTAAAACTAGGAGGTTACGGGATTTGTCGACTAATAATTATATTTTTTAAATACAACTTTGTTATAAATTACTTTATTATTAGAATAAGGTTAATTGGGGGAGTTTTAAGAAGACTAATTTGTATTCGACAAAGAGATATAAAATCCTTAATTGCCTATTCTTCTATTGGACACATAGGGTTGATATTAGTCGGAATTTTAAGAAATTCTGAATTCGGTATAAAAATAGGGCTTTTAATAATAATCGCCCACGGTCTTTCTTCATCCGGTCTTTTTTCGATAAGAAATATAATATATGAAAAATCAAGAAGACGAAGTTTACTAATTTCAAAAGGATTTATCTCCTTAGCCCCAAACTTTAGAATATGTTTCTTTTTAATATGTTCAATTAATATAGCAGCACCACCATCTATCAATCTTCTGAGAGAAGCCGGGTTAATTATAGTAACTATTTTTATCTCTAAATTTTTTATTATCATACTTAGTTTAATAGCATTTTTAGCTGCAGTATATAGATTATTTTTATATGTAAGAACACAACATAGAAAAATTTCTAATTTTATTAATCCTTTTAACAATTTTAAAACTTTATATTATGATGTTATCTTCCTTCATTGAATTCCTGCCCAAATATTAATTGTATTTAGAACAATGATATAGTTAGATTAATTTATAAAGAATATTAAGTTGTGGTCTTAAAAGTAAGTTTAAACTTATCTAACTATGAAATATTTTTTTATAAGCCCCATCAAGGCAGCTTCTCTACTCTTAGTATACAGACTATCTATATTTACCTGGACATTATATATATTAATAATACAAAAAACAACCATACTAGAAGTATGTTTTTTTGAATTCAATTCTGTTGTAGTTACTCTTCCTATTCTTTTAGATTGGTCAAGTATAATATTTAGTTGCATTGTATGCTTTATTTCTGCTTGCGTAATAATATTTACATCGAATTATATAAAAACAGACATTTTTATTAGACGATTCACTTGAATTGTTATACTATTTGTTTTATCTATAAACCTATTAATTTTTATCCCAAGGATAGCAAGGTTACTCCTTGGATGAGACGGCCTAGGACTTGTTTCATTCTGTTTAGTAATTTATTATCAAAATTATAAATCTCTTAGAGCTGGCCTGATAACAGCATTTATAAACCGAATCGGAGATGTTGCAATTCTTTTAGCCATTGGTGTAACTTTTTCACAAGGACATTTTAATGCTATCTTCATATGAAATTTCCCTATAATAAATTTTGTTATTATAATAATCTTACTAGCCGGAATAACTAAAAGAGCTCAACTCCCATTTTGTAGGTGGTTACCTGCTGCCATAGCTGCGCCAACTCCTGTTTCAGCGTTAGTTCACTCTTCAACTCTAGTTACTGCCGGAGTTTTTCTTTTAATTCGATTCTATCCTTTCCTTAGAAACTACTACATATTTAATATCACCCTTATAATTATTTCAAGTATAACTATAGTAATAGCAGGAATTTCAGCTAACTTCGAAACAGATTTAAAAAAAATCATTGCACTTTCCACACTTAGACAACTAGGGGTAATAATATTTAGAGTAAGTCTAGGACTATTCTCTCTAGCCCTATTTCACTTATTTACTCATGCCATATTTAAAGCACTGTTATTTATATGCGCAGGAAATATTATTCATTCTCACAATAATAACCAAGACATCCGTAAAATAAGTCATTTGTGAACTCAAATACCTATCTCAAGAACTTGTTTTAATGTCGCTAATTTAGCTTTATGTGGATTTCCATTTATAGCAGGTTTTTATTCCAAAGATTTAATTATTGAAATAATAATATTTAACCAAGCTAACACTTTAATCTGTATAAATATACTTATAGCAACTTGGCTAACTGCTAGTTACTCCGTCCGGCTATCAATAGCTATTTTTTGATCAAAAATAACGCAGTCTATAGTTATTAGCACTTCAGATGAAGATAACAGTGTTATTTCTTCTCTCACATTTTTAACTTCTGGAGCAATTTTAGGTGGAGCAGTTTTATCCTGACTAATAATAACACCTTCTAATACCCCAGATATCCCACTACATGATAAAATTATAGCCCTTTTAGTAACTATTACTGGCTCTTTGCTAATATATTGGTTATTTAATTTAAAATCTATAATAAAATTCACCCCACTATTTAATTTTTTTTCTACTATATGATTTATGACAACTTTAAGAAATAATTTAGTAAGAACCCAATTTATAGAAGCAGGAACCTTAAGATCTAAAGCCTTAGATTTAGGTTGAATGGAAACTTTAGGAGGTGAAGGCCTTTTAAATACAATTATAAATTTTACTATTATAAACCAACAAAATCAAAAAAACTTATTTAACCTTCTCATTTCTTTAAGGTTAATGACTATAGTATTTTACGCTACTATTTTAGTAATTTTTTAAACTAAGTAGCTCATAACTAGAGCATTGCAGTGAAGATGCAAAGGAGCTAATTTAGCCGTAGTTATTAAAAAGCTTTAAAAATAAAAAATTCGCTTAATTTTATATTTTTTAAATTATAAATATAGAAAAATTATATTAACATCATAATTAACTAGGGTGATCATCTGAGTACAAACTAACCAATAAAGCAAAAATATAAGCTTGAATTAACCTTACACCAATCTCGAAAAGAAAATAAAAGATTTGAACAACTAATAATAATACTAAAATACTAAAAGAAAAAGCAAAAAATCCTACCCTTAAATAACTTCCTACTAACCCTAAAATAATATGACCAGCTCTTATATTTGCAGCCAGTCGCACCGAAAGAGTAATAGGACGAACACCAATTCTTACAGTTTCTACCAAAACCAAAAAGGGGTTTAAAACCCTAGGAGCCCCTGAAGGTAAAAGATGTCTAATTACTTCAGAAACGTTATGAAATCTCCCAGAAAGAATTAAAGAAAACCAAAAAGGAAGCCCAAAACAAAAAGCAAAACTTAAATGACTTCTTAGACTAAAGACATAAGGAGACAGTCCTAATAAATTTACAAAAACTAATAATAAAAAAATACTAATCACCATATTTATAAATCCTCCAATACGCTTCCCTAACGTCCGTATTACCTGTCTAGACATGAAATTTTTGGGAGATAGCATAAGACTCGACCCTCGAGAATTACCAGCTCAAAGTACATTTTGGGTTATAAACACCGGAATTAAGCCAAAAATCCAAATCAAATAGGAAAACGAAAACAAAGTAAAGTTATTGTCATCAAATCTCGAAAAAATATCTATTATCATTTTTAATTATCAAACTCATTTCTTTTGGGTAAACCTCTTATTACCGGATTTATTAAAAAATACATAATTTTTATCCTTCACCCATCACAAACATACAGATAAAAAAAATACACTCATTCAAAAAAATAAAACTAAAAAAATTCAATTTATAGGTGCTAATTGTGGCATAAAGAAATACTTTTTTAAGTAACTAAGATTTGACAAACCTTTATTATTTGTTTTAACTAATTTCTTTTATGACTCCCTATTAAATATAATTCATGTAACAAACGAGTCTCTATCAACTACCTCCAATACAATTGGTATAAAAGAATGGTTAGCTCCACAAATTTCTGAACACTGCCCATAAAAAACCCCAGGATAATTTGAAAAAAATCTTAATTGATTTAATCGTCCTGGTACTGCATCAGCCTTCACCCCTAAAGAAGGTACAGTCCAAGAATGTAAAACATCCGCAGCAGTTACTAAAACACGTACTTTTGTCTTTATAGGGACTACTCTACGGTTATCCACATCTAAAAGACGATACCCTCCTTCTTCTAAATCCTCTAAAGGAATTATATAAGAATCAAAATCTAAATTTAAAAAATCAGAATATTCATAACTTCAATATCATTGGTGTCCTACTACCTTAATAGTTAACGCTGGTTCTTCAACTTCATCTAATAAATATAACAACCGTAAAGAAGGAAAAGCCAAAAATACTAAAATAACCGCAGGCAAAATAGTTCAAACAATTTCAATTTCTTGTCTTTCTAATGTAGTTCGAGATAAAAAAGAATTATTTATTAAAGAAATAGCTGCATAAAATAAAAGACTAATAATCATTACTAAAATTAATATAGCATGATCATGAAAAAAAATCAACTGTTCTATCATAGGAGAAGCCGCATCTTGAAATCCTCATTGTCCTCAAAAAGCCATATCTATTCTAAATTAATAAACAACTCCTCCCGTCTCATCAGAACCGTGGAAATCTAAAGGAACCATATTATCTCATTCTAATGCTGTTCTTAAATGACTTCTTCAAATAACCCCTCGCTGAGAAATTAAACTTTCTCACACAATAAACATAAAAAATAATACAGCTACAAAAGAAATTAAAGACCCAATTGAAGATACAACATTTCACTTTAAATAACAATCCGGGTAGTCAGAATATCGTCGAGGCATTCCCCTTAATCCTAAAAAATGTTGAGGAAAAAAAGTTAAATTTACACC
Organism: Katharina tunicata; assembly: GCA_032466195.1. Taxonomy (NCBI): domain Eukaryota; kingdom Metazoa; phylum Mollusca; class Polyplacophora; order Chitonida; family Mopaliidae; genus Katharina; species Katharina tunicata. The sequence goes on from JAVFBZ010183401.1 coordinate 11,251, forward strand.
AATAAATATCACTACAAAATGACTTTTAGTCCAACGCTCATGTAAAGTTAAGCCCGTCATTAAGGGGTATCAATAATTAAAAGCCCCAAATAACGCAAATACAGCTCCTATAGATAAAACGTAATGGAAATGAGCTACTACATAATATCTATCATGTAATATAATATCTAAAGAAGAGTTAGCTAACACAATCCCAGTTAACCCCCCAACAGTAAATAAAAAAATAAACCCCAGTGCCCAAAGTATAGGTGTTTCATAATTTACTCGAGCCCCATAAATTGTAGCTAACCACCTAAAAATTTTAATTCCTGTTGGTACAGCAATAATTATAGTTGCAGCAGTAAAATATGCCCGAGTATCAACGTCTATTCCAACTACAAATATATGATGTGCTCAAACAATAAATCCTAATAACCCGATAGCTAACATAGCATAAATTATTCCTAAAGTCCCAAAAGTTTCTTTCTTACAGCTATAATGTATAACAATATGAGAAATCATCCCAAACCCTGGCAAAATTAAAATATAAACTTCCGGGTGACCAAAAAATCAAAATAAATGTTGATACAAAATAGGGTCCCCCCCTCCAGCAGGGTCAAAAAAAGCAGTATTAAAATTTCGGTCTGTTAGCAATATAGTAATTCCCCCAGCCAACACAGGTAAAGATAAAAGTAATAAAATAGCTGTAATTTTTACTGATCATACAAACAAAGGTAGTCGTTCTAATTGTATCCCCTCCCACCGTATATTTAGTACAGTAGTAATAAAATTAACCGCCCCTAAAATAGAGGAAACACCTGCTAAATGTAAAGAAAAAATAGCCAGATCTACAGACCCCCCAGCATGAGCAATATTTCTTGCTAAAGGAGGGTAAACTGTCCATCCAGTACCCGCCCCTCTTTCCACTAAAGCCGAAGCTAATAAAAGACATAAAGCTGGCGGCAGCAACCAAAAACTTATATTATTTAGCCGTGGAAACGCTATATCTGGTGCTCCTAACATTAAAGGTACTAATCAATTTCCAAACCCCCCAATCATTATAGGTATAACTAAAAAAAAAATTATGACAAAAGCATGAGCAGTAACAATTACATTATATAATTGGTCATCTCCTAAAAGAGCCCCAGGTTGCCCTAACTCAGCTCGAATAAGTAAACTTAAAGCTGTTCCTACTAAACCCGATCAAATCCCAAATAAAATATATAAAGTCCCAATATCTTTATGATTTGTTGAAAAAAATCATCGCATAATTATAAAGAATACAGCCAGACTAAGCTCCACAAACCCCCTAATCCTACTAATATTCTAAACCCTACAACATTACGGATTTCCGCCCGACTTTTTATATATTCTCTTCTACTTCTTAATAATAAAGAAAACCTTAAAACTAAATAATAATACAAACTAATCATTGAACCTAAAATCAAAATAATTCTAATAACGATATTTCCTAAAGATAATAATTCTACTAAAATTAGTATTTTACCAAAAAACCCTAAAAAAGGAGGTATACCTCCTAAAGACAATAATATTAAAACTAGACAATAACGAGAATAAAATTTCCACACAAAAATATTACTAAATTGGCTTATATTTAAAGATTCTTCTTTTATTCCTAAACAAGAAATAAAAAATAAAATAATACAATAAAAAAAAAAATAAATAAAAACAACCCCTCACCTGATTCTAGCACCTGCCAGTAGCCACCCCATGTGTAAAATAGAGGAGTATGCAATAAGTGCTCGCAGGGACGTTTGGTTTACTCCTCCTACGCCACCAAAAAAAGAAGATATAGCAACCAAACCCAATAAAAAATAGTTAGCCAAGCTCAAATAACAACAAATTATAAACAAAGGTGCCACTTTTTGTCAAGTTAGAAGTAAAAAATTAGAGAGTCAAGATAGACCTGCGGCCACGCTAGGAACTCAAAAATGGAACGGGGCCCCTCCAAGTTTTAACAACAAAGCAAAAAAAGCCAGACCAGTTTTCCCCACAGCTCCTAAAAATCCGAGGCCTCACCTAGAAAAATCTCACCTTGTTAAAAGTACTCCAAATAAAAATAATCCTGACCCTACAGCTTGAATTAAAAAATACTTTACGCCAGATTCTGTTTCTTCTATAGTTCTTTTTTGAACTATAATAGGGATAAATCCTATTAAGTTTAATTCTAAGCCAAACCATACAGCAAACCAATGAGTAGAAGACAGGGAGAAAAACGTTCCAAAAAATAAAATAAAAATAAATAAACTAACAAAAGAAAAGTTCAACATAAAAAGAAAAACGGAATCGAACCGCCTAAATTCTAGTTAGCAGCCAAAATTTGTTCCAAACCACTTTTAATTAACGTTAGAAAATCACTCTAACCTCCCCTCTGATCACTCATGTAAAGTCCCAATAGTTAGAATAAAAATGATTCCTATTCTTCCCCCTCAAGCAAAAACATCAACTATAAAGCTCCCAAAAAACAAGTAAGGAAGAAGCAAAACAATTTCAATATCAAACACTAAAAATACCACAGTAATTAAAAAAAACCGTATAGAAAATGGGACCCGAGCAGAATCATTAGGGTCAAACCCACATTCGAAAGGAGACCCCTTTTCCCGATATATTAATTTCTTTTTCACAAGATATAAACTTACAACTATCAGCACAACTCTTAAAAAACAAATAAATACTACTAAATCTAAAACAAAAAACATAAGTGCCAAAGAAAAATTTCTTATCATCTACAACATCAATGTAGCCCGTTCACCCGGCGTAGCACTGAATATATAATTTTATTTATTCCTTTATGGTTAACAACCAAAAGCTACATAGCAGAGCTTATATCCACTTTTTATAATAAGTCTTGAAACAGAATTTATGCCTGTTATCTAATGGGCCGAAACCAAAAATGATTAATCACTTCCAAGACAATGGAACAAAGGGCTAACGCCCTATTTTTTAAATGCAAATCAAACCTTTTTATTAAAGTATTGTTCCTAAGGATAAAAATTATCGTAACTAAATTAAAAGTTTAGTACCTAACCTAGGTTACTTAGAACAAATAATTATGATCCTCACCAATAAATAGAGATATACAAAAACAACCAAACTACATCAACAAAATGTCAGTACCAAGCAGCTGCTTCAAACCCAAAATGGTGAGACTTAGAAAAATGACAGTCAAGATTTCGTCAAAAAGTAACAAGTAAAAAGCTACTTCCGATCAACACATGAAGACCATGAAATCCTGTTGCAACAAAAAAAGTTGCTCCATAACATCTATCAGCAATTGTAAATCTAGTTTCTAAATACTCTCCTGCCTGCAAAAATGTAAAATATCCACCTAGTAACACGGTAATTAATAAAGACAACCTTGCGCTTCTTCGGTCTCCATCAATTAAACTATGGTGAGCCCAAGTTACTCTTACCCCTGACCCTAGCAATACTGCAGTATTAAGTAAAGGCACCTGAAAAGGATTTAAAGGAGCCACACCAGAAGGGGGCCAACAAGCCCCCACCTCTACACAAGGGGATAACCTAGAATGAAAATAAGCTCAAAAAAATGCAAAGAAAAATAGAACCTCCGAAGTAATAAATAAAATTATTCCTCAACGTAGTCCACGACTAACACGGAGAGTGTGGTAACCCTGAAAAGTTGCTTCTCGAATTACATCACGTCATCATTGAAGTATAGTCAACAAAATTAGTCCTACTCCTACTAATATTAACAAAATAGAATGGCCATGAAATCAAGAAGCCAGGCCAACAGTTAAACAAAAAGCACCCATGGAACCAACTAAAGGCCAAGGACTAAACTCTACTAAGTGAAACGGATTTCGGATCATTTTTTTTTTTTTTTTGCTAACACTTTTAGATATATAAAATTGTAAACATTTTAATTAATATAAATATATCTTTATTT
>JAVFBZ010183445.1:0-15156 GCA_032466195.1 Katharina tunicata
TCCGGGGACTGGACGCACATCGAGTCTGGTCGATCCGCGTCCGATGAGGGAAGTTAGCTTCTGTGCGTACTGTATAAGTAAGTTATGATAATAATATATAGTTTTTATAATGTAAAGAAAGAAAATAGCGGCATGTTTCCACTGTGATAATAATACCTGTATGTTTATATTAATACTTTTCACAGGAGAGACGGCAGATACACTGTTGGCTCTTAGATACTGCAAACAAAGAGGCGCTTTAATTGTTGGCATAACCAACACAGTGGGTAGCAGTATCTGCCGAGAGTCTCACTGTGGTGTACATATCAATGCTGGTCCAGAGATTGGTGTAGCCAGTACAAAGGTAATCAAAAGTTTGTAGTATGTCTGATATATTTTTGTATATGTCTGATATATTACGTAGAGCAACTTTGTCAATTTATTACTCTTGTTAGTTTAGTTACTATTTTGTCCATTTCATATTGTTATTGTGTATCATGTATCAAGCTGTATCAGTGAATGGGTGGAAGCCTCTTGTGCCCTATTTGGTGCTCTCTGATCTAAGGGGCATCAGGAAGCAGACTTGTTGTGGGGTCTTGTTTTTGTCCTGAAAGTGAAGCGTGGTGTCTTCTATGTTGTCAGTGCCGTTTGGGGTGGTTTCCTGCACTGATAGGGCTGGCAAACTGTCATATGAGTGAAATAACCTTAAGTATGGCGTAAAATACCAATCCAAGAAACAAAGCAATCAATTTTGTCTAAATGTCCTCTTGCTTCATGATACTTGCACATGTTTATGTGTATTAGAGTATTTTCTCTCTTTGGAGAATAAATGTATCTAAAAACTAGGCTTTGAGGCTATAGGTGTTTCTAAACACCAAATTTATCTAGGGGTGTTAAATTAACTTTTTCAGTGAACCTAATCGAGTTGTCGTACAAAATGCCGCTTCAGTTACTTTTGTGATAAATTTATTTTATTTTTTATCATGTTCTCTTATCAAAACTAGGATGTGGTATAATGATAGTAAAATTGTAAAACTTTTGTAACATAAAAAATTTCCCATTAAAAAAAAAAGTGTAATTATTATTAATTATCAGTTTATAAGTTATAAATTATTAAACTGTCCAAACAGAAAGTAACGGAATGTAAGTTTTCAGTCCTTTAAGTGAATAATAGTAAGAAGAAAGTAATTAGTGAAATGATACCTGTTTCAGGCTTATACAAGTCAGTTTATCTCCTTGGTGATGTTTGGTTTAATGATGTGTGAGGATAGACTTTCAATGCAGGATAGGAAAAGTGAAATCATTCAAGGACTCAAAACATTACCAGGTTTGTCACTCAGCATTTTTATTCCCGTTGTTTTAGTTGTGTCTGGACTGTATATTGGTTGCTATTTTAGTTGAGCTTTAGAAACGTACTTGCTATCTTTTTCTCCCAAATGCAGATGAACAGGGGGATGATTCAATTAGCTGTTCATCAAAAGATGAATACTTGTATTGGTGACATACTGACAAGCAATATCTGATTAATTCTTATTGATCCAAATGTACTATTTAATTTTGAAATATAAAAAGAAGAAAAAAGATTAAAGTTAAAATCAAAATTATACTCAACAATTTATCCATATATATATTCTACCATTCGCTTCTGTTTTGGATTTATATTTTCTATATTTAAAAATAATACACATACAGAAAAATGGAAAGTATAATATGTCCTTAAAAAAAAATTAAAACCAGGAATGACATTTAGTATCGATTAATCATATCCTGTGTTACAGAACAAATCAAGGAAGTATTGAAGATGGACGAGCAGTTGAAGACTCTGTCACAGGAGTTATATCAACAGAAGAGTCTGCTGGTGATGGGTAGAGGATTTAACTTCGCAACTTGTCTCGAGGGAGCTCTGGTATGATCTTACAAATATTTAGGTGGCTGAATAGATCGCTGGGTGGCTTTTTACAAGGTGTCTTCCCACTTTTCCAACATCGCCAGCCATGCACAGTTGTTATTTAAGCTAAATACTCTTGAGTACGACATTAAGCTCCAATCAAATAAATAATAGAAATATTTATTGCCTCTATAATCATCTATGGCCTCCGGGCCAAATTCTTAAAATGACTATTAGGTGATTATACTAAATTAGTCACTAACATCTGCTTTCGGATGTTTGGTCTTTTACTTTGAGTGATGGGTGGTTGGGTGGGAGCCTCCTGTACCCTGGTGCTCTCTGAGCTAAAGGGCACAGGAAGCCGATTTGTTGTGGTGTCCTGTTTTGTTAATGTTATGTAAATGTTTCGTCCTGTCTTGCATGTTGGCAGTGTCATTTGTGGTGGTTTCCTTCACCGATTGGGCTGGCACTCAGTCATATAAGTGAAATAACCTTGAGTATAACGTAAAACCTCAATTTAACAAAATAGACAGAATTGTCAAGCAATTCCCTCCATCTTTGTGTAAACTCTGATCCCTTACTTTATATGTAAATATCGTATATCATTTTAGTTGGTCAGTAATTAGTAACTAGATGTAAGATATGATAAGATATTTATTTACAGTTGGAGTTTACATGAACAAATAACATTAGCTTGCCATATGTACTTGTGATATATAAAGTTAGTGTAAAGTGTAACTATTACATCAAATAGCATATGGTGTTTGAATTATGTTTGTTGAACAGAAAATCAAGGAGTTGACGTACATGCACTCTGAAGGTATCATGGCAGGAGAGTTGAAACACGGACCCCTGGCTTTAGTGGATAAAGCAATGCCTGTCATGATGATTGTCACCAGGGATCATGTCTATCCAGTGAGTATTTCTCTATGTTGTTTATAAATATTGTCTGGTGGTATAAGAATAGATAAAGAATATATATTTTTAAAGACAAGTCACAATAAGAGAGAATGGGTGGTTGGTGGGATCCTCATGTGCCCTGGTAATGCTGAGATGAAGTTTCTTTCTGCTGGAATTATAGTTATAGTATTTTGTCGAGATACATTGTAAATTATCTCTGTATATTAATTAAAGTAACAGTCTCAGTTAAAAGGCTGGCGCCTGACTGTTTCTCTTATGCTTTTATTTACATGTACATGTTGAAGGAATTGCTTTACTAAATTTCATTTGTACATTTCTAAATAATTTTCTTTTTTTATTCATAGAAATGTATGAATGCCCTACAACAAGTGAAAGCCAGACATGTAAGTGAAGATAAGTCTTTGTGAAAGCTATGGTCATAATAGGGGATCAGGCTTTCTCATATTCATCAGTGGTCCATGTATAAACTGTTATAAGTCAGTAACTAGTTTTGTGCTGTCTGTAGCCTTAATTGAACTAGAAAGCTCAAGATAATTTTCATTGAAAATTTCTTGATGGTGATTGGCTTCATGTGCCCTGGTGTTCTCTGAGCGTAAGGGGCATCAGTTAGACAGTCTTACTTATTGTGGTGCCCTTTTTGAGTCATGTCCTTGCCCTGGGGCATCTTTGGTTGTTGTGTTTTTGAGGGTGTTTTTCATTACCCAGTGGGCTGGCATGCTGCCATTTGAGTGGCATGACCTTATTTGAGGCTAAAAAAAACAACGAATCAATAAATCATGACAGCTTTTATTTTGCTCATAGTGCTCTCTGAGTTAGTAAGATTAATGCCTTTAAATGTACGCCACAGCGTAGCTGAAATACCGCTGAATGTGGCGTAAAACACCAATCAATCAATCAATCCTTTAAATGTATTGCAAAGTTATAAAGGATCCTGTTGACAGAATGTACATTTTTATAATTGAAATGTACTGGTTATATTTTCAAAGGCCAGCTGTTCCAGAGATCAGTTCGAGTCATATAGAATAAGAAGCTTTGGGCAAGGCAGTCATGTTGATGTAGATAATATACTACATCTCTTTGGTGCTCCCATTCTAAAATAGATAATCAAATCAGTCTCCTACCCTCGAGTCTTTGACTCTAAGGTATTGACTGGCCATCTTGTTGTTCGCCTAGAAAGAGTTATCCCTCTTTGCTTTTTGTAGCAAGTAAGTTAACATGTGATTAGATGGTACTGGTTCACGATTTTATCTACTTTTTTCTCCCTTTTACAGACTTTAGATTGATTCGGCCCTATAACAACTTTTTTTCCCTGTTTAATTTTAATTAATTTGGCAGCAAAATTAAGACGATTCATTCACCAGCGCTCTTTTTTGCGGAAACATTACTACAACAACAACAAGGATGACCTGTCATTACATTAGTGCTAGTATTCTTCTCAATCTGGAGAAAGGTACAATCCTATTGTAGTATGCGGTGGTCCCTGAGCTGACAGACTGAGGGGATCAGTAAGCCGATTTGTTGAAACCCCTGGTTATGCATTTAGTGATAGTGCTGTGTTGGAATCAAAAGATTTTTAAAACAAAAACTCTGTTATATAAAGTTAGGTCAAACTACACTTTACAGTGATATTTCAAGCAATAATTAATTAGTAATAATTTACAAAATTGCTATCTTACATGCAGTAATTATGACTGCTGTTTCGTGCCTTTGTTTAAATCCACCTATCTGTTGAAACTTTTCGGTTTCTTAAGAATTAAAATGTTTTTAAAATGTGAGTTGAAATCCGCTGAGAATATTAGTCTAGATTCAATACTATGTTTATGTTGAATGATCATGTCACCAATCCATTAGCTTGGTACGATACTAGGGAATGTGTAATTGTCTTGTATTTGTAAGGTTTTGTACTGCCAGTGCCGTGGAAGGGTGATTTCCTACAGTCGTTGGACTGTTGAACAAACATACCTGTTGCACAAATATCCTAAAATTGAGTGTAGATCACAATCAAACAAACAATTTAAAGAACATGTCTTTACCATCAAATTGATCAGTTCACCTTTTCAGATCTTGTCAGATACCAAACTTATGTATTGTAACTTTAATCTCATTGTCTCCTGACTTTGTTCTAGAGTGATCCTATTGTTATTTGTAACCAAGGGGACACAGAAACACAGTCACATGTCTCTAAAAGCATTGAGGTGCCTCTCACCATAGACTGCCTGCAGGGCGTACTCACCATCATTCCAATGCAACTTTTATCACTACATATCGCAGAGTTGCGGAAGTGTGACGTAAGCATGCCTCATTCCCTACCCTTGATTCCAGCTCTCATGGTGGTGGCTGTGTAGTCAGTTGGGTGTAGTCCATTTTATTCATATATCGTGTTCTTTCCATATTCCAGCTTTCTCTTACTTTACAGCTTTTTGATTTACATGTGTGGAACAGATTTATAGTTAAATCTCAAATTAAACTTCAGTTTTGTTTCTATGGTTATGATTTCATTCAATCAAGATTTCTCTGTTACCAAAAAAAAAACAAAGTTAAAACTCTTCAGATATAGCCATGCATCAAATATTTGTAAAATTGTTTCAGAAGTTTCTTATTTTCGGGTATAAAACTTTCCTAACCATTTCTAATTCAAAAAGTCGTTGAGTGAAAAATATATTTCACAAATAAATCTCAATGGTTTCTTTGTTTAAGTTAAACTTTCAAAACTGTTAATTCAGTTTATGGTTTGTTTAAGATGAATCTTATAAAACTATTCCACACATGTATTTTTATGTATTTATAGATCATATTATCTGTGGTATCTTTTTTCTGGCTGATCTGTCTCGTCAACTATCCTATAACCCTTTATACTGTTTATCTAGGGTCGCCCTATTGTCATTTGTAATACTGGGGACGAGGAAACTGGAAAGCATGCTTATAGAACTATAGAGGTTCCCCACACAGTGGACTGTTTGCAGGGAATCCTATCTGTTATACCCATGCAGTTATTGTCTTTTCACATCGCCATGCTGAAAAACTATGACGTAAGCTGCAATGACATGCAACCCGTTCTTGGCAATTTTTACAGCATGTGTCCCACCTGGAAAATAACATTAACTATGCCTAATCTTCAAAATGGCTACCGGTAATGGAAATTACAGATTTGGTTTTTAAATAACATTTTTTTTCATTTTCCAATGTTCAAAATTAATTTTATCATGGGTGGCTATCTCTATTTTGGTTGTTGTTTTTCTAAATGCATAGTTGCATATTTTCCCTCCATCGTGAAAGGTGATAATATGTCGTTGATGGTAAAATAAATTTTTACAATTGACAGAATTCAAAGAAACAATAACTAACAGAATATTTTCAACAACCAAAATTTGGCTCACATGATTTGTTGCTCTTTTGATAGTTTTTCAAGGGAATGTGTGGCAATGCAGGAAAATGCAAGCCAATCTCATAAAACAGACAGCCATTTTCAATCTCTCCCCCTTTTCTATTAACATTTTAAAAAACAGCAAGTCTCCATTGATTTTGGAATTTAATGAAATGCAGATTTGATTTGCATTTTGATAACTGAGTGAATAGATGAGCTGAGTTTGCTGTACAAATAGTTCGATTAACATTAACTTGAGTTTAAAAAACGTTTGAAATATGTGTTGTATGTGTGTGTTCTTTTTAATCTTTATTCTTTTGTTTGTTTTTCTGTTCCTAACTTTGTTGTTGTTAATGTGGTTCAGATGAAATCATCATTGTGCTCTTAACTCTGCTTTAAGAATTCTAATAGTATTGATTTCTCACTTCTTTATCTACTTAAATCTGGTATTGACAACTACAATTTGCTTATTAATCTCTGCATAAAACTGGTATTAACAACGCTAATATGCTATTAAACTGACATTACCCTTTAACTAAAATGTGTCTTATTTTTCATTAATCCTTAAAACAATTTGAAGCAAGATGTTAAGATATCATTCAGATGTCATTCTGTCAAAAATTATAGAACTGTTTTCTTTATGCCCAGGTACACTTGTCATTTCGAGGGCTGTACTAAGCTAGTCTTAACTTAAATGCCATTTGATCAAAGTTTAAAATCTTAATAACTTGACGTTGTAGCTATATACAGTTATAATAACAATGGCCCTCTATTAAGACCAGGCATATTCATTATGGTCTGTATTGCTTTTCTGATGTATTTAAATGATACCTTAGTTGTCATTCATTATTGGCCCCCCTGCAGCATTTGCTTTCCCTGTGCTGCCAGTAGGTTTAGAAAACAAACTGCCTTATTTATCCTTATCTCTCTATATATATGCCCTAGCTTGAGCGAAGCTGTATTTGTTTCTATTATTAGGTGGATTGTCCTCGGAACTTGGCCAAGTCTGTCACTGTGGAATAATTTATGTGAGATCATTAAGTAAGCAGATTGTTAAGAACTAAAAGTTCTCCTGTTTCCTTTATTATTAAATCAAGGATGTTATAATCCAATTATTATTTTTTTGAACTGATACTGTCAATTTGATATACATTGTACATGTACGTGCTGTCCTGTTTTTTGTCCAGTAAATGTATTGTGGTGTCTTCTATCTTGCCTGAATTGCTTATGGTGGTTTTCTTCACCCATTGGGCTGGCTCTCCGTCATGTAAGTGAAATAACCTTAGGTATGGCATAAAACCCCAATCAATGAATCAGCCCACAAAGCACTGGCTGTTCCATCATATATTGACGTGAAATATCCTTGAGATGTGAAACACCATGTTGGTAAAATTGTTAGCATTTTTATAATATAGTTTTGGAAATTAATTTATTAAATTTAATTAAATAAGTGATGCCATGATATAATGAGAAGGGCAATGGCCTGCATTTTGCTTTGCTGTGCTGCACAGGTTAGATAGGCTATCCTCATGTAGCGGAGCTTAACCTTTATCAGTGAAAGCTGAAATCATTTCCATAAATCTCGTGTTCATTTGTGAACATTTTTCATTACAATGTATCTTGTTACAAGTAGTCACATTAAGAAGACAGTAATATTTGGAAAGATAGAAGCAGCCATGGTGTTACCTTGATATTTCGATTTGGGTGTCTCAAATCTCTCAAAACTTTCGAAGTCCTTTCTCTCTTGTGTCAATTTGCCAAACTTCAGGGTGTCTTGTTAGAATGAGTAGGTGTCTTATAAACACCAGGACATCGGATCCACTGGCTAATACTTATTTCTTAAACTGTGTGTTACCATAAGTATAAGACACATGCTTTATGGATATCAACTTCTTCTTTATTATTGCATATTCACTCGGCCCTTTTTCACAGCCAATTAGTGTCTCAATAAAGAAAAAGTAGATATACATAAAACTATGATAACCTACAAATTATAAATGCCCTTTGAAGAAGTTATAAGTGTTTATACCTTGCTGTTGTTGTTGTAGGTTGATTTACCCCGTCATTTGCTGAAGACCTACACACTAATGCATAGAGACAGCTGAGAAAGTGTGACGAAGTCAATATACCGAGACACTTAAATATACAACGGACCATGTAAATTGAGAAACGATTTGTTACGTCAATTTTTTTATACATAAATTATATATGAAATTTTAAAAATTTTTATTATTTTTTGTTTGTTATACTCTTTTGGTGTTGCTATATAAGTACTTATATTTTTTAAGAAAGGTGTAAAATTCTCAGTTTATTCCAAAGTTAATTCGTTTTGGATTAGTTTAGTTCTTTAGTTATGGGATAAATACCTACAACTGATGAATTTAGCTATTCCTGTCTTTTTGGGCTATAAAGGACAGTGTGTTACAAGCTTATATTCATGCTGCCATACTGATTACTTGGTATTGGTAGAACTTTTTTTTTCCAGCAGAGCTAAAGCTAAGTGACTACACCTTGTTTGATTGTGTTAACTAAGTGAAATGCCCTTGAGTGTTAAACACCAGTCAATATTCAACCAATCTATCTTTGACTCCAAAAATCCAACTTTGGTACATATTCAGCTGTAAATTAGTATGGGATGATAGCATGTAACTGTTTTAATTAGAAATTTAATTAGAAATTAGCTGTACTTACTACTTTGTAGGCCTAGTGAAGATCTGACAAAGTGACAAATTAATTTCTGTCAAAATGTATGAACAAATGCCTAATTTATAATGTTAGTACTTATTATTTTTTTTGCAATTTGAAGGACCCAAAATTAAAAATAAAAACAAGAAAAACCTGCTCTGATTCATATGGTTTAAGCTAAATTGTAAGATTTTCAGCTTTCGGTTTATCTGATACATATCATTTGTTAAAGGCTCAACCATTATCTATTCATTTTATGTTGATGCTGATTAAACCATTCTTTCATGGATTTGTTGCTGTTATCTGCAAGACCTAAATGCTCGACAAATTCGACCCCCATTACTTTTAAAACTACATTTTATGCAAAGACTAATAAGTGTACAGTAGCAACACAATCTTGACATTTTTTGTGAAGTCCAGACTTAAAACTATGGGAAAATTTAAGTTTTATTTCTGAACTCACATTTATAAATTCAGTAAATTACTTTAAACATGTGCCTTTAGAGGCCGAATTTGTTGAGGATTTAGGGTAATCTTTTTTTTCTTTAATTTCAAGCGTGAATATGTGTAGAAGGGAAATCGAGTTAAAAATCTGTTAAAATTAAATTGGTTATATTCTGTAAATAATTTGTTTGTTTTTCTTTGTGATGGAAAATGTTCTAGTGTTCTCTATTGTGTACACAAACTACATGTATTACGCATCTCGGCTAACTATTTCATTATGCTCTTTATATTCATATATATATCATACAAAGATCTGAACAAATTCTGTAGCTAGTAGTTCCGCGTTTCATTTTTAAGTAAATTATTATTACTATTCGTTTTTATTACTATCTTGTTAACGAATTGTGCTGGGGTTTTGCTTTTAGTATATCATTTTATTTGTTGATCAATGGTCTATGATATAGCTATGTTTATAGTAGATCTTGTATTAGTATTAAAACTGTACGGCTACAGTAATTGTTACAGGTTTTGAAACGCTGCGAGTGATATAAATGTATATTATAAATACTTCTGCTGAATTTGAATGAGACATGTTAGGATTTTGTACACAGGGGTGAAAATCACACAAAATGATGTAACTCCGCCAAAAACTTAACACACTTGAGTACATTGTTAAAACTGCCAAGCTTATTCTAAACTGTATGTTTGTTCTTATTAAAGGACCAACAAAAGAAATGTTACATGAATGTGTAGAAAAAGATAATCTGGTATGCTCATTTCACTTTGTTCATAAGCAGTATCCAAAATGAAAGACTTTCTGAGATGTTCAGGACCCAGTGCTACAAAAGCAAGTCTCTGCTTCTGCCATTAAGCTACACTGTATAATGGATTTTTGGAAAGACCCGTAAAACTACTTACAGTCTTCATACAAATTGAAATCCAAGGATACACAGACACTTTTGCTCTTGTAAATTTTGAAAAAAAAAGTTTTTTGTGCTTTTTGCAAAACCTGTTGTTGTTGTTGTTGTTGTAAGTGTGTATAGATGAGTACCACTGACCAGGGCTTCATATAGCTCAGACATCCACTGATCTACATTTTATTACAATTGTAAATATTTTTTTTTTTTTTTTTTTTTTGATCAAATTTGGCTGTCAAATGCAGCACTTTGTTTTTATCTTATAGCATGAATTGTTATTGCACTATCATAATGATAAGTGATAGGGAGTCACCAGTGGACTATCATATTACGTAGGTTGCAGATTGTCCAGACAACCTTACTTAACAAACTGAAGATCTCTCACTTGCCATTTGGCTAGGGACAGTAGGATTCGAGCTAACTGTATTTTGATGCTGTCACACTGACCACAAGGAACAGGGCTGACACTTGAATTGACTTCACATTGTTTGGCTGTGTTAGAATACCTTTGAGCATGGCGCGCTATAAGCACCATCCATTGAATCAGTGTCATTATTAGAACAACCAATTGTACATGTGATCCATATGCTCATTATACATGTGCTTTGCTATGATATAAACTTATGTAATAGTTGAATTGTTTCGATTGTAACTTCGACAAGGATCATGTAGCTGGTCTTTGCATTATATCATTCATCACTCTTATCCATGTCATAGCATAGCATGAGATACATGATACACTATCATACATTATGAGTTTTGCACAACGATAGATGAATCTCAGATCTCGGATTCATACTTGTTCAATCGTTTTGGCTGAATAAGGACAAACTATTTGTGTAAGGTATACATTTATCTGTATCGGTCTACTCAAACATGATGTAACTTTTTAATAGCATTCATGCCATTTCTTTGCAAAGCATGACAATTGTGGGACAATTGGTATCAATGATTTGTCTATGAATTCTACTCTACCAAAACGGCCCTTGATATAAATTGATATGTATATGCTTTGAATGTCACTTATTTATTTCGCCTCTATTTTATATTGGGCAATATTTTAAATAAAATGGGTATTGGAATACATCTTGCATTCATTACTTTGTTGTACGAGCTGTTTACATATAACAACTATCAACGGGCATGCATTATAATCCGGCAGATTGGATCCAACTACAATCGAGTTACATTTTATAATGCGTTAATGTTGACATCTAATCTCTCGTCCTGCTTTGACTACATTATCGATTGTCGGATGGTTGGAAGAGGTCTGCCCCTTTACTTCTATATCTGAATGCCATTAGGAGCACAAGTTACTTTTGATAACCAAACAATTTGTCATGACAGCATGTTTTTATTTTTCCGGTAACATTATTACCAGTACCGGCAAGGATGCTTCCCTGCAAACCAGGCAGACAATGAATAGTCTTAAACCCCAGCAACCCAATCAAGATTCAGTCTATTTTTGTTCATGTAATGGCAAAATGTCTTAAAGTGAGGGTAAACAACCTTATCTTGTTTTAGAAACGGGGTACATAACAAAAACATGACAAAGATGGATTTACAACTTCTGGGTATATTAATAAGCTGAAAAAGATGGATTTACAACTGCTGGGTATATTAATAAGCTGAAAAAGATGGATTTACAACTTCTGGGTATATTGATACGCAGAAATATAACCAGCAGTTGTAAATCCATGTTTGTCATGTTTTTGTTAAACAACTTTAGACTTCACGGGGCTTGTTGAATCCTCCTGTGCTCTGTTAATCTCAGCTAACAGGCATCGGGAAACCGATTTGTTCTTTTGTCCTGTTTTTCGTCCTGTAACTGAATGTTTGTGTTTTGCAACTGTTTTTTTTTTTATGATGACTGACTCATTTCCTGAACCCATTGAGCTGGCACGTCATCATGTGAGCGAAATAACATGTTAAAAGGTCAACCCCGGTTGTCTTACGTATGAGTTGATGGTTCATCTATTTGTTTAAACTTGGTACCAAAAAAAAAAAAGAAGATTTTCTGTAGGTTGTGGTCATTATCCATCATTTTACAGCTAATCCAAGAGACACGGGCAAATTTCACTTAATCTTAGCTAGGATATTGAGAGAAAAGATTTGGATCCTAGCATCTTTATTGTCACAGAAGGCTGGAACGCGAGTTTCTGCTACGAAGAGACCAGCATTTAAAGCAAAATAGCTCGGTGTGGACAGTAGCGAATAAAAACGGAGGCTGTTTGTTTATCCCGTGGTGTAGTCTTCATTGAAAAACCAGATCCGTGGTACCTGTGCGGTAACGAAATAACGGCCACAGGCTCTGTTTCAACAATGTCTTCCAATCCGGTTAAGATTGGTTTTGAATATGTTGGTCACTGCACTAATAAATAAATCCAGAGTCATTGCAGTTTTGAAAGTGTAATTTATTGAATACCGCCACGTAATCAAACAACCGTGTAAGGGCGTTTAGCAATGAAAGCTGCAATACTAGGGATAGCGCGAATGCGGTCAAGATGAGCGGTCACTTTTTGACAATTCTCCAGCAGCTGACCGAAGAATGGTCTGAATCTGTCGATAAAACTGTCCAGGTATGCCGCAAGAAACACGTCAGCCCAAGTTACCTGCAATGGGAAAAGACTACTTTTGAGGAGGAAAATCAATTATTTCTTTGCGTATTAGGGGTTTTGTTTGCGTGCTCGAATTGTAGGATATTACAGATAGATGACGGCGATGCATAGTCTGAGTTTAGTGGAAAATATTTAAGAAATCCTAATACCATTTCGAGCATATGTGGTACAAAGAAGGGGTCATCGGGTCGATGCTTTCCGCACCGATGACTAGCTGGAGACCTCAGTTTAAAATTAACCAAGAACTAATTGGAGTAAGATATTAGTGAGTACAAAAAGATTAGCTTGTCTTTAAGGTTTTAAAATTGTCAATCTAAAGATTGTAATGTGTCCTGAAATCTCTTCGTTCAGTTCAGCAGAATAAACAATCAGAACATTGGTAATAACCAATTCTTTAGCGGGTCGTTCCTGTGCCCTGGTCATCAATAAGCTTAACGGCATCAGACAGTCGATTTGTTTGTAGCGTACTGGTTTGGCCCTGTAGATAGTTTTACCTCTTGCCAGTGTATTTTGTGGTTTCCTTCACCCATTGGACTGGTATACCATACGTATGGCGTATAACCCCAATCAAATCAAGCAAACCACTGTTTTTTATTGAAGGGATGGATATAGGACAATTGAATTTACCTGTTTTTAAAACGATATCCAGACAGGAGATTTATTATATTTGATAAAACCTTTGTATCCAATTCCAAAGAATCTCTGGAATAAGGTCGGAAGGTTGAAATCAGTGCTCAAGTTGTCACTGTGTCAGTTTTCATAGCCCGTCACCAATACACGGTGTAAAGCAATTAACTGCTGTTGAGTTTAAATCGTTGCACCGTAATTTAGGAAGTTACAGCAACTTAGTATACGACGATTAACGGGTAGACCGTATTGACGGTGCGTGGGTTAGGGCCAACATAAAACTGTCCGTATCATTGCGTCTCTCTCGTCAGTGACATAGAGGGTAGTTTTCTTCAATCAGGCATTGGATGTAGAAAAAAAACAATGAAACAAAGATTGTGCTGGGAACTGGTGCAACGTTTCGGTCTAGATGCAATGACCTTTTTCAAGGAATTACCTAAACCAGAAGTTGGCGTCCATAACGTCTAAAGTTATTTTTAAGTGCTGTGTGGAATTCAAATCATCCAAACAAGCAATATAAGTGTAGATAAGTGAATTCGTAAACATGCTCACCGTATCTCCGACTAGGAATCCCGATGAACTGGCCTCCAAACGTTTCTCAAAATGTCCTAAAATCCTAGGTCCATTTTCCTGTATAAATGTTTCTTTCGCTTCGGCCTGTGAAAGCAGGAACAGTTGAGGAATACAGAACACATACTGACTTTCATTGAATGGGTTAACAGTTTCGTTGTTCCTTGTTACTTTCTTTACAATAAATTTGGTCCGACAATCTCCCAAACTGAACATTGGAAAGGTGTCAGTTTACAGACAATTTACTAACACGTAAACAGAAACATTCGCCTACCATGCTCACCTCATTTGCAATCTATTTATACTTGTTTCAGCTTCTGGACAAACGTAAACAGAAACATTCACCTCACTATGCTCAACTTATTTAAAGTCCAATAATACTTGGTTCAGCCGATTCACTCTATCTTTCTGAACAAACGTAAACAGAAACATTCACTTCAATATGATCAGCTTATTTAAAGTCCACTAGTTTCAGCCGATTCATTCTGACTTTCTGGGTATACGTGAACATAAACATTCGCTTACCATGCTCTGAGCATTTCCCACCCTGTCTATCTGTCGAGCGGTAATCAGCAGGTCATACACAGCATCAACATATTGATCAGCAAGTGCTTTATCCCATTCACTATTGCCACCATAGCCTGAATGAAAAGTAACACAATGTATGAAAAGTATCTTCATGAAGGTAATCATGTTTGTGTGATTGGATAATTGATTGGCTCCATCATATTTGATTCACCAATCCCTTCGTGAATCTGAGAGGTTATTATTTATATTAATTCGCAAGTAACTAATTAATGATTAGTTGGATTTCGTTATTTGTCTGTGAGACAACTAATAATTAAATGGTCAAACAACTGACCCAAACACTTCAATAAATAGTGAATGTTGTATACTAAGTATTAAAGGGGGGGAGAGTCTGAGTTGATAGACTAGTTGTAAAACTGGTGTCCTGAGTGCTTGTGGGCCACATTCAGTGTCCTGAGTGCTCGTGGGCCACATTCAGTGTCCTGAGTGCTCGTGGGCCACATTCAGTGTCCTGAGTGCTCGTGGGCCACATTCAGTCTCCTGAGTGCTCGTGGGCCACATTCAGTGTCCTGAGTGCTCGTGGGCCACATTCAGTGTCCTGAGTGCTCGTGGGCC
>JAVFBZ010183456.1:0-15156 GCA_032466195.1 Katharina tunicata
GTTTTTACGAGGTTTCCTCCTGGTTTTCCGCCGTATCGAGTAGAGCAGATTAAGAAGTGGAGAATCCGTCGTCATATAAATGAAATACCTTTGAGTATGACGTTAAACACCAACCAATCAAACAAACAAACAAACTTCAAACCCTAACCTACCTGTTATGTTAGTCGATGGATTAAATCACATTAAAACACATGCAGACATGGTAGAGCCCTATTCTTAGTGTTCACCGGCCATAGTATTAGCCAGAAACTGAAATGAACGTGTCTCAAATATCTATTTTCAGAGAAACAGGGTGTCTCATTTTACATTTTCTTTATCTTTCCCATGTTAAATTTGATTCAAACAGGGTGTCTCAAAGACACCGAGACCCCTTGCTGGCTAAAACTATGGTTCACTCGCAAATAATAAATTAATAGCGACCTTGGATTGATCGATTGATGATTGATTGGCTTAAGGGTATTTTCCTAATAGGATGGCGGTGTATTCCAACTTTAAAAAGTGCGGGTGACACAGCCATGAAATTGGACGCCTTTTGTGGTAGATCTGTTAAAAAGATAATGTTACCCTCGGTCTGATATAAGTATGACCGCATACGGTTGTAAGTTTGACACATACTAGAGACTTATGTGTGTTTGATTCCATTAAAATACAGACACAGCCTGTGGTGAAGGAGACGGATCTGTTTAATGGTGTCCTGCCTTTGCCCTTAAGGCTTCCTTGTTTGTTGCCAGTGATTTTGGACAAATTTTATCCACACTTTGAGCTCTCATATTTTCATATGGGTAGAATGGCCTGGAACTTAACATTCTGTAAACCTCAACTAAACAAACATAAAGTTGATCCACACAACTTATCTCAGAATAATTTTAGACTTTAGATGAGACCTTTTTTTTCTTTTTTTGGTGCATCTATAAAGTAATCTAACGGAGTGCCTCTCAAAGAAGACAAGTTAACTTGTTTTCGTCCCCAAAATGGCCTGGGGTCCGTTTCACAAAGCGATTTTAGCTTACGTTGAATGTAACTACCATGACAACACAATGCCTCCAGCACTGGTCGCTATGGTATTTACCTTGAACGTAGCCTAAGATCGCTTTGTGAAACGGGCCCCTGTTCAACAGCCTGTATTGGTTATCGTATGGAATGGCAGAATAGTTACCATATTGTATGGCTGACTTGTGATAAAAGTCTGCACTAGGCCAAACTTAATACTCTTTCTACAAAGCTAATGGGCATCATGAAGCCAATTTGTGTCCTGTTTTTCATCTTGTAAACATCCTGTGGTGTATTCAGCAGTATTGTGTTGCCAGTGTCATTTAGGGTGGTGACCTCGCCCATTGGGCTGGCATGCCTTCACATGAGCAAAATAACATTAAAACAGTGTAAAACACCAACTTAAACAACAAACATAGTAGATACATGTATGTTAATGGGCTTTGTGTTGTAGAGACGTCATGGTAACCAGTATAACTAATGACCTCAGCTACGACAGCCTCATCAAGGAGATGAAGGACATCTGTAAATTTGACTCAGATCAGCCATTCACCATGAAATGGGTCGATGAAGAAGGTTTGTTGGAGAGATTTACCTTGTATTCACCATCTTGATTTAATAGGACAGTATTTTTTTAGTATATTGATTCTAGAAGACATAACTTTATGGATTCCAACTTCTTTATTGAAGCAACAGAGACCGAAACGTCGCTTTGCTTCAATAAAGATGTCGGAATCCATAAAGTTATGTCTTCTTTTACCTCCACTTCTAAATGCCGCTCAAACAATTTATATTGATTCTGTTAAAAAATTTCCTATTTCATAGTGACAAACAATTGGCGGGAGCTGTCTGTTCCTTGGGGCTCTCAGAGCAGATGGGTATCAGGAAACCAGTTGTTTTGGCCTTCTGTTATGATTCCTGTCCTTGTCCTTTTCGTTGTCGCAGGTGGTTGGCTGGGAGCCACCTGTGCCCTGGTGCTCTCCGACATAAAGGACATTGTTAAGCCCATTTGTTGTGGTGTCCTGTTTTTCGTCCTGTAAGCGTATTTTGGCGTCTATGTTGCCAGCGTCGTTTCTGGTGGTTTGCTTCACCGATTGAGCTGCCACACCTTTATCTGACGGAAATAACTGTACACGTAAGTACGGTGTAAAACCTCCAATCAAAAAACTAAAAGGCTGTTCATTGCCATAGTGGTTGAGAAGTAATCTTTCCTGCTGAAGTGTTTCTCTCCATATAGGGTTAGACCTTGGTGTCATCATATGCCAGAGGCTTTATCAGTGTGTGTAGTTTTACAATTAACAGATATGTCTGAAGGCATGCTCCAATTAGAAACATGTGGACGTTCTTTTATAATCACATACTCACCCAAAATAAGTTTTTTTTAACAGATTCTGATTGCCTTAATTTTCTTCAACTTTGTTCATAAATTAAAACAGTTATGTGGTTATAAAAAATATTCAGTGGGCGTAAGGCTTGTGTGAGCCAGGAGAAATGCTGGCATTATTCGAATTCAACGTAAAGGGGGTCGGCCAGTTTTCCTCATCTGTATCAAGAAAGGTTTTGATCCCACCACTGTGAATAACCTTATATATCCTTATATATTTTAATCCTTATATATATATCTATAATATATGTAACATTTTGAATCTTGCTATGGTCTGGGTAAATAACCCTTGATTTTGCCCAGATGTGACAGCAAATTGACATCAAATTCGCCAATTATAAAATTATGTCAGAACTCATTGAGTGATAACATAAAATACATCATACATCTAATGTATAATTATCTTATAAAGCTCGTTATGGTATGGGCCTGTTTATAGAATGACTTGTATTATTTCAGGTGATCCATGTACCGTCTCCTCTCAGATAGAACTCAACGAGGCCATTCGACTATACGAGGTGAACAGAGACACAGAAATCACAATACATGGTAAGCTCACGTTTTTTTCTCTTTGTTTACAGCTTATGGTTAAGTCTCTCCTCTTCTTCAAGCTAAAGCATTTTACACAAGTAGTGCAACTCCGAAGAATGCAAGACTCATTTTGAATGAATATTTCAGCTGTATTTTGCCATCGTCTTCGGAACTAATGAATTCTAAAGCATATATTAGGTCCTCAGTTGTTTGCATCATGATTAATAGTAAAATATGAACAAAAGCAAAACGACAAATAGCCAGCAATTTGTCCCTTGTTGGAATTAACATTCAAGACTTAGTTCTGTTGTACAAAACATGAATCGGTCTCAAACCAGTGAAATTCCAACTTGTTCACTCCTTCATTACCACTGTCGCAATACAACTTCAAAGTACTTACCTGTCTCACCTCAGAGACTGTGAACATTTTCAGCTCGCCAACCCTCAGGAGGGTGGTTGGATGGCTGTGGTGCTCTCTGCACTAAGGGGCTTCAGGAAGCTGATTTGTTTTGATGTCATGTATTTTGCCCTGTTTATGTTCTGTGTTGTCATACGCAGTATCCCTGAGAGTGTTATCCTTCACATATTGGGCTGGCACACTGTCATATGAGTGAAGTAACATTAAGTGCGACATAGAACCCCAATAAATCAATCCACCCTTACCCTCAGTTGTGCCTTAGGGCATCAAAATACACGTGTTACCAATATGCGAGAGACTAACATCCAGTATTTAAGATTGTATTTTCATGTATTTCAGTGTTTCCAAATGTCCCCCCTAAGCCAGGTCTCCCCTGTGTTGGAGAAGATAGTAAGTATTTCTCTATAACCCTGGGTAATCTGGAATGTCTGACAGGTGCTTCTGAGGTCTTTGTGTTCTCTGGGCTCAGGGGTATCACGCAGGAGCTCTGATGTGGATCAGAGCTGGCTCTCTTTAGTTAACCTTTTTGATGACCGTGTAACCGCAACTTATGAGTGAAATCAAACCGTAAGAAACAAACAAATCTAATTCCTCTGTGGGTAATTAATTTGTCTGTAAAACAAGAGAGCTGCTCGGTCTGGGTCTATTTGGTCTGTAATTTAAGTCCTCTTCACAAAGTACATATTTTCCTGCTATGTTGTGTTGTACAACACCTCTATCACCAGAAGCCCTCTTTTCATTTATAAAGTTCAGATGAAATTAAAGTATAAAAATATTGTTAAAAAGATGCAAATCCAGAAAGACAGTAGAATTTATCTTCTTTAGGCCACTCTTAATATTATCTGTGTAAAAAAATATATTATTCAGTCTGCATTTTTTTGTCTCCTGATAAAATGTCTGTTTACTGATGTTGAACTAAGTGTTAGTTCATAGTTTTTATATTTCAACTACTGCAGTTCCTCAGCAACTTTGAAAAGCTTTGTGGACAAGAGTGTGAAAAGAGTGTGTTGAGATGATTTATTAACAAAAAAAAAAAAGTCTACCAACCTAACTATTTAGAGAGTTGTTACATGAAACACACTTGTTTTAGGAATGGCCTAACCATGAGTGAGACTCTGGAACAGAATTAAGATTTACCATTGATTTTGTTTTGACAGGAAATATGTATCGACGGGGAGCTCGTCGTTGGAGAAAACTCTACCGGGTCAACGGACATCTCTTCCAGGCCAAACGATTTTCAAGGGTAAGTAGCGGTTGACATGAGGTTCCTCTTGACCTAGTTCTCCTCGTTAGGGGGTTTCAGAAAACAACATTTCTTTGTTATGTCTTGACTATGTCCCTTTCTCTGCCGTCAGTTTTATCTGTTCACAGGCAAAGTTTTTATGATCTTTCTTTTCACATTTTTAGCAAGCAACAGCACTGGCGGGTGGATGGGTGGGAGCCTCCTGTGCCCTGCTAAGGGGCATCAGGAAGCAGATTTGTTGTGGTGCCAGGTTTTTCAATGAATCATATATATGTAGGGTGACCAGACGTTTCCGGGGGACAGTCTGCGATGTTGATCTCCAGTCCATTGGCTGAACATGCCCCCAGATATGTCTCTTTTTTTTACAGAAGTGGATTATTTTTTAATTGGAGGAATATTGGCTTTCCCACAGAGCTAATACTTGAACTGACTTATTTGGTTGTGCAGCTTATGTTAGCGTCTGCATACTCTTTGAATACACCACTGTCATATAAGTGAAAAAGCCTTGAGCATGGTGTTTACACCAATCAATAATTCTTGAATTGTAATTTTTTTGGTTTTCATTACAGAGAGCTATTTGTGCATTTTGCAAGGACCGTATTTGGGGCCTAGGTCGTCAGGGGTACAAGTGTGTGACTTGTAAACTACTAGTCCATAAACGATGCCACAAGCTTGTTAACATTTCCTGTGGGGCACCAGTCGTAAGTCACATTTCAATATTCCACCAACACACAATAACATGATATTTTGTTCTTTTGTATACCAAATTACGGTTTAATTTATTGTACATGAATTGTCTAAAATAAAGTTTTGTAGACCCTCTCATTAGTTAGCGATTTTTATATTTGAAGAATAACGTGTCCTGAAATGGTAGATACCCTGAATGCTCGACGAATTCGATCCCTTTCCCACAAAGCAAACTGTATGTTAAGCAAAGACTAAGAATTGGAGTAAAATCTATTTTCAAATTTTTATTAAGTTCAGACTTTAAGCTACCGGAAACTATATGTTTTAGTTCCAAATTCACATTGATACATTCAATAAATTACTTAAAACTTCTGTTCTTAAGGTTGAATTTGTTGAGGATTTAGGGTAATGATTTTGTAACAAAGATAGGCTATTGTATTCTTAATAGTTTTATTTTGACACTTTAATACCCTCAATAATTTGATTTTGATATTTGTTGTCCTCTTTAATTTGATTTTGACATTTGATGTCCTCAATAATTTGATTTCGGCAATTTGATATCCTCAATAATTTTATTTTGACATTTGATGTTCTCAATTTGATTTTAACATTTCAATGCCATTAATCATTTTATTTTGACATCTTGATATCCTTTATAGTTGAATTTTGACATTTGATGTCCTAAATAATTTGATTTCGACAATTTGATACCCTCAATAATTTTATTTTGACATTTGATGTCCTCAATTTGATTTGACATTTCAGTGCCATAAATATTTTTTTTGATATCCTCAATAGTTGGATTTTGACATTTGATGTCCCCAATAATTTTATTTTGGCAATTTGATATCCTCAATAATTTGATTTTTATGTCCTCAATAATTTGATTTTTTCAATTTTTTATCCTCAATAATTTGATTTTTATATCCGCAATAATTTGATTTTGGCAATATTATATCCTTAATTTGATTTGACATTCAATGCCATGAAAAAAATTGATTTTGACATTTGATTTCTCCAACAATTTGATTTTGACATTTTTCTTCCAGGAACCTCTTGAAGAATCGCCAGTCTTAAGATCACTAAACAACACTCAGAATATAGAAGAGAGTAAAAACTCAAACGGAGACCTGTCATACCCACGTAAGATACAGATATCACCTGCTGGCTTCGTTAGAAGTCTTTAGTATAAAAATAATATTTTGCGAGATAAAACTTTCATACCCGTTAAATATCAGCATTAAAAAATCTGTTTTCTGTAAGCTCCCTTTTAGCCAATGTGTATTTGAACCACTGACCGATATTTAAACATGCTCATTCTCCATTATGCTGACTTCTGGGCCAATAAAATACGGACATATCTCTTTAAAATTACACATGGAAAATAGTGACATCTGGTCAAATATCGGTTGTCTTCTCCTTTAAATATCAACCAAAACAGGTTACAGATTGGAAATATGTACGTCTAATATGTTCACTGGTTTTACTTATTATCATCTTAATGTTAGTTCCGTGGACTAAAACAGATGTCCAAGATGGCGGATGACGAGAGGACTGTACTAGTGCAGGATTCAACTTCAGGGGATTCCCCAAATTAGCAGCCTTTTGATTGGTTGAGTTTGTTTTTGTAGACCATTTAGCAGCATTTTGATTGTTTGAGTTTGTTTTTTTTAGACCATTAAGCCAATCAAAGCATTGTAAACAAGGGGAACCCCCTAAATGTTTTACTACAAATCTCACCCTGTGAATGCATCGTAACCCGATAAATTGTGTGTCTTATTAATTAGATAAATCCTGTTTTGTTTGCCAATTTAACTGAACTGTGTTTTATGTTCCAGTCAAACCCCTTGAAGCCGGGACAGAACGAGAGGTACGTTTGAGAAGTCTCAAAATTTGTGTGCCAATTTTAAAAGAAACTGTATCAACAGTTGATTGGCATTTGCTAATTTTTGATATGAAATATAAAACTTGAACAAAATATAAAACAAAATACCAAAACCCTGCGACAGACATGAACTAGAATTAAAGAATAACATAAGATATTATGGATAAACAACTTCTGATATATTATCGGCCCAACGTTTTCTCTAAGACCGTTTTCAAGCAATCTAGGCTAAAACGTTGCGCCGAAATTATACCATGTTGATTATCCATTATAGCTTATGTTATTCTAAGTATCTCGACTTCTATATGCCTCTTAAAGAAGAAAGAATTAAAGACTCAGTATTAAAAATATGGAACGGACAAGTGGCATTTAGAAGTTTATGTACCTGTGCATGGATGAGTGAATGGAACTAAAAACTTCTGGGTGCCTGCTGATACCATTTTGAATCTTAAAGTCACATCGAACCCAAATATTCTGTATTTTCTCCTGTTCCGTACAAGTTTTGTAATAATTTTTAACGTGACTGTTTTAATTTTTGAACAAACATCAAATCTTGTAAAAATCAATGCAAACAGAATTAGTGGAAAAAAATTCAAACTTTGGCTGCCTATGTGACTTTAAAATTCAAATAGACTAATAACTAATTATTATTTTATTTATGTTGAGAGAGAATACAATACTTAAGGGCTGAACTCTGTGGCTCATACAATGGGCTGAATGTTCCTTCAATCCAGGGGTGATTCTGCACTCTGGTGCTTCTTGGGCTAAGGTGCATCAAGAAACAGATCTGTGGTGGTGTCAATCATGCTTTCAGAATTCTGACTTTCTTCGTCTTCATGTATTTTAACATTGAAATGTTTCTGTTTTTGTGTGTAACATTTAAGGTTTGTTTATGGCAGTATGGTTTAGAAATATTTTAGTTTGTGTGAATGCGTGTTTTAATTAGGTACGTTATAGATTTGTGTATGAATGTGTAACTAAGGAATGCTATAGATGTATACCTTTTTTTAAAATAAGGAATGTGATTGATTTGTGTATTTTTGTTGCAATGCTAAGCAGGATGAGTCGCCTCCCTTGTCTGTAGTAAGTGAGGTATGTATGACCTTTGACTTGCCTCATGGGATCTTGAGCTCATCACAGTAATTCTACTGCTCATTTTGTGTGCGTGCCCCAATCACACCTATTCTACTGCTCGTTTTGTGTGCGTGCGCCTATGTCCGTAAAACTGCAGCCCTTTTGTACGTGTGCCAATTCGTTATCACAGAAGAAGTACAGCTCATTGTATGTGTGAGGCTGTCACTGTAAAATTATCATTCATTTTGTGTGTAGTGTATGTGTGCCCATATCGTAGTAAACTAATACTCGTTTAGTATCAGGTGCTTGTCGTGGGGCCTCCTGTGCCAAATTATTATGAAAGGTTTACAGCTTCATGGCTTCAGCTTGTTTAATATCCATGGATCACACTTCCCTTACATCAATTCATAATTTTACATTTCACATGCTTACTTTTATGAGATCATTTAATCATTTCCTTCAGTCAATTTCATAGTGGAGCAGATTAATACCTTTTATGCATTCTAACTCAACAAAATTTAATAACAGGTGATTAAAAATAAAAGTTTTTGTCAGTTATCTTCTCTTTTCCTTTATACTCTCCGACAATCTGTACCACCCTGTTCTTTGCTCTTTTTAATTCTGTAAACATATCTGTTCTAGAACAAACATGTTATACATAATTTGTATGATTTCTTTTAAATTTGTTGTTCTTCATCCTTAACATGGGAAACTGAAACTGAAAGTGAATATTACAACAACAACCTAGGAGCAAATTAATGTCACAGCACATCAAAGGGCACACAGTTCAATAAATACTGTTATCCTGATGGCAGTGATGGGTATATTGACAGTTAATTTATGGGTGGTTGGGTGGGAGCCTCTTTTGCCCTGGTTCTCTCAGAAATAAGGCAAATCAGGAAGACAACTTGTTGTGGTGTAAATTTATTGTGGCATCTTCTCTGCTGTTGTTTAGGGTGGTTTTCCATTATATCAGTGATATAACCTTTAGTACGACGTAAAACCTCAATCAAATAGACAGACAGTTCTTTTCTTATGATCTTGTTTATACGTTGACTTGCTTGGTCTAGTTTTATTCTAGCCTGGTCTTACTGAATGCATAAAGATTTTCAAGTCAAGTGCCAAATCTTTCACTAAAAAGTATTTTAGTTCCAATTTTTTACTGTTTTTATTTTGTAATTTTAGGAATTTATAATTTTCCTTTAAGAAAATTTGCAAAATTTATGTTTAATATAAATGTCTCGCTAGACTTCCTACCAATCATTTTCATCACTGATCTGTTTGTTTTCTTAGGGGGTTATCAACTAAAACCATTTTTGTGCAAGCAATTTTTAAATTCTGTGAATACAGTGTTTTTTCTTCTTTGTGGTCAGCGTTGTTGGGGTGGTTTTATTCCCCCATAAAGGGTCACATGAGTGAAATAACATTAAGTAAGGCCTGATACCCCAGACAAACAAACAAATTGATTTTCACATAATTTATCTCCCCATATCACAGTTTCTAATTACACTTGTTTTTTGGGCATGTATCAGCATAAATTTACCAGCTTGTGTGGCTTGGCTTGCTTGTTTAAGTCGGCCATTAAAATCTTATTGTTATCTGATTGAATCATTTTGTTGGATAAGTGTTTGTAAACTGTGTGAATGTGTAAGTGGATGAAACAGAACAAGCTTTGAATCTCTATTATTCAGAAGAAGTTAACTTTGTGTCTTCAACTATAGATAAACAAAAGTAAGGGGGATACCACTAATCTACTAATTTGAGTCATGAGTCATTATATGAGTGAAATAACCTAAAGTACAGAGTAAAATCCCCAAAATAAATAGTTTACTTATTTGTAACCTGAGAGGCTGTGTTTGTTGCATGTTTCTGTGAACTATTAATTTATTAAAACCATGATCTGAGATTGTGATGTTCTTTAACTATGAAACAACTGAACCATATTTCATTTGATGAATACTAACCTAATCTAACATATTTTATTTTTTCTTTGCATGTTTGCATTTGACCTTTGATCATGTGATTGACCTTTGATCATGTGATTGACCTTTGATCCTTTGATTGACCTTTGATCCTTTGATTGACCTTGGATCATGTGTCTGACCTTGGATGCTTGTTAACTGTCATCTGATTTTATTTGTTTACCCAGAGTGCACATGTTGAAGTAGAACAAGTAAGAATGTTTTTACTCATATTCTTTGTAAAGAATGTTTAATTATATATTATGATAGATTTAGAGATATTCATTTTTTAAGCCATTGGATCGAATCCAACTCTTTGCTCTTTGAACTACAGTAATGATTTTAGGAATCTCCCCTTGTTTACAGTGCTTTGATTGGTCAATATTTGTCTAAAAAAATCCCAACCAATCAAAAGGCTGCTAATTTGGGGGAATCCCCTAAAGTCATTACTACAATCACATCATGTGAATGTTTACATAAAGCAAGTTATGGGTGTTTTTCCTCTACAAATTTGCACCCTTTTTCTTATTGCATGTCATGTATTTGTCATGTATTTTGCTATTTTTAGTGTCCAATAACAATAATGATGGTTTTTAGTCTTCTTGCCAAATTCAAGGATTTGATCAGAGAAAATGTTCAATATTATAGCCAATTTTTGATTTTGTGTGTGTGTGCTTTGTGAGAAATAAGCCAATACCGTTTCTGTCTTCTTGAAAATTGATATTAAAATCTGCCATAATTTAATGTTGTTGAAGCTCGGGCCGGTTGCTCAAAGCGATATTAAATTTAATCCTAGATCAGATGACGGTCCATCTCTAATATCGCTATAGGTGATTTAATCTTGTATTAGCGGCTAACACTGCTTTGAGCAACTGGCCCCAGTATTATAAGAGGTTATCCTCAATTTTAGACCACATGTGTTTGGTGGAAGCTATCCTTGCCCTGGTGCTCTCAGAGCTAAGGGGAATACAAGAAGCTGATTTGTTTTTGGGTTCTTGTCGGCTTTATGTACAAAGAATGTAAGGAAGGTTCCCAATTGCTGCAGAGATCGCATGGCTGGTAAAATACCGTTAAATAAGACTTTTAGCACCAATTAAATAAATAAATCTGTGTTTTAGGCGACGAGTGATGGGGAGAATCGTCAGTACAGACTTGACGATTTTGATTTATTACGCGTGATTGGACGGGGAAGCTACGCCAAGGTGCTCATGGTGGAACTGAAGAAGACGAAGAGAATCTATGCAATGAAGGTCATCAAGAAAGAACTCGTCAATGATGATGAGGTACCCATGAAACACTCAAAGCCATTTTGGGATTAGTTAAAATTAACCATGGTTTCAGGAGGGTACGCAGAAGTTCAGTGCTTCCTGATGCTCTTTGGTTTCAAGGCATCAAGAAGCGATGTGTTGTACCATCTTGGTTAACATGTGTTGTCTGTGTTTGTTGTTTATGAGCTCCAGAGCTCTCGAAGGAGTGAAATCCCCTCGTGTGACGTTAAACACCAATCACATAAATGAGTCTTATGTGTCTTGATTCTGTTACCGTAAATCCTCAACAAATTCGACCCCTTTACCACTGAAAAAAAAGTGTAGAAAAACAATCTTGAAATTTTTATGAAATTCAGACTTGAAACTATGGAAAACTATATGTTTTAGTTCTAAATTCACATTTATAAATGTGTTTGCCCTTGAGTACACGAATAAAATTACCCTTGGTGTCAACAAATAGAACAGAAATTCCTTTGCAGCTAAAACTGGATTGTTTTTTCAGAGCAGTTTACAGGAAGATCTGTTTTATTCTTAAAATATTCTTTACAAGATTCTTGATAGAAAACGAGACATTGGCAGAGGTAAATAGAGATTGGAATTCTTACTTTGAGCCTAACCATGGCTGATGATTAGCCAGTTAAATAGGCGACAATCAACCGGGCCAGAGGGGAGAATCTCCTTCTCCGTAGGTCTTGAAACTGTTTTCTGTTTGTTGTAGGACATCGACTGGGTCCAGACAGAGAAGCATGTGTTTGAAACGGCCTCTAACTATCCATTCCTGGTGGGGTTACATTCTTGTTTTCAGTCTCCTAGCAGGTAAATATAGCACGTGTTTAAGACGGCTTCTATTTACACCTCCAACTATCCATTCCTGGTGGGGTTACATTCTTGTTTTCAGTCTCCTAGCAGGTAAATAAAGCACGTGTTTAGGACGGCTTCTATTTACACCTCCAGCTATCCATTCCTGGTGGGGTTACATTCCTCTTTTCAGCCTTCCTAGCAGGTAAATATAGCACGTGTTTATTTACACCTCCAACTATCCATTCCTGGTGGGGTTACATTCCTCTTTTCAGTCTCCTAGCAGGTAAATATAGCATGTGTTT
Organism: Katharina tunicata; assembly: GCA_032466195.1. Lineage (NCBI taxonomy): Eukaryota > Metazoa > Mollusca > Polyplacophora > Chitonida > Mopaliidae > Katharina > Katharina tunicata. Next base: position 12,545 of record JAVFBZ010183456.1, read on the forward strand.
AAGGTTAAAGGTGAAGCTTGGACGGTGTCATCTTTCAAACTAGTTTAGTTAGAAATTAAATTTGCTAAATAAAGCTGTTGCCGACAACTTTATGCTGAGTTTTAAATTCTGTGTTCTGCGATCCTTTGCCTATTCAATTTGATTTGTTTTTCAAAGGTCACACAGAGATTGTTAATAGAAATGTCTAATCTGGACGAGCACCAGTGTTGAATTGTTTAACAAATTAAGTGTTCAATTCAACGTAGTAGATTTCGGTATAAAATCAGTCGATTTCAAATTCTGTACAATCGCTTCTTTAGGCCTACTATGTGCTCCAAACGATGCAATAGGTTCTTGTAGTTGCTATTAGCAACCAAGCTTTGTATGGGGTTGTCTTAGACATTTGGTTATTGTAATTTTGCCATTTGTTGAAAATGTATCTTGAGCTGATAATGTTGTATTGCTTAACTAGACAACAATGTAATTCCCTTGTTTCTTCTGACAGGTTGTTTTTTGTGATAGAGTTTGTCAATGGTGGTGATCTGATGTTCCACATGCAACGACAACGCCGTCTTCCTGAGGACCATGCTCGTTTCTATTCGGCCGAAATATCACTCGCCCTAAATTACCTTCACGAGAGAGGTATTTTTACACATCTTCTTAAACGAGGCTGAATGGAATGTGCCATATTGTTTCTTCTCTTGTCTTCATGCACAGAATTTTATTCAGCATGTGATTTTATATGGTGTTAGAGTTTGTTGTGCGATATACATTTGTGATTAATGTTTTATTCTGAAAATGTGGTTAGGATTAAAATAATCAGGGATTCATAGACGTCAAAATGTTAACTAACCTAAATGCTTGACAAATTCGACCCCTTTTACAACTTTTACAGAAAGGATTTTAAGAAAAGAAGAAAACAAATCTTATATACCTTAAATGCTCGACAAATTCAACCCCCTTTACCATTTATAAAACTTCATTTTATGCAAAAGAAGTGTAGACATTTTTACTTTGAAATTTTTATGAAGTTCAGACTTTAAATTCCCAGAAAATGTAAGTTTTAGTTCCAAATTCACACTCAAACATTCAATTAATAACTAAAGTTTGTGCCCTTAGAGGTCGAATTAGTTGAGGATATAGGCTTCCGTCCGTGGCATATGTTTTATTTTATAGGGCTATATTCAGCTTTTAATGTTCTTTACTGCCAAAACGTGAATCATTGTGGGGTTTCATTTTTTATTATGACCCTGGTCTTAATAATTTAAGAGTTTTTGATTCCTGATTAAAGTTATCTTTTTTTAGTTTTAGTTATTTTTTTCAAATGGTGTTCATACCATAGAAACTCTCTGATGAAATGTGAGCTGGTTTAGTTGCAACATTTTGAAATTCTATCAAAAAATTACTGATACGAAAACTGTTATGAAAATTCTAAATATTTCAACTGATTAACACAAGTTGAACCGACACGGCCATTTTGTTTTGGACACCTTGAAAGCATTGACCAAAAGACGTTTCCTCTTCCCTGAAAATCAAGGATATTTGACTTTGTAATAAAATTTTATTATTTCTCTCAATAAAGGTGCTATATTGATTTTTTTTCATATCATTTATCATATCGGCGTAAAACAAAACAATGTCTATTAAGCTCTGACAACAATAATCTGATATAGACCCTTCACCAATGGGATGAAATTTAAACTATAACATAATAATATAATAATTTTATCTCCAAATTATTTTGAAACAATAGTTAAAATGTTCATTTCAAGTGTACGGTAACCGGCATGAAGCACAAATGGATATCTTTTAGTTAAAATGTTCATTTGAAGTGTATGGTAACTGACATGAAGCACAAATGGATATCTTAGAGCAAATGTAATATTTTAAAGCATTACATTCAAGCTATGTATATTCAAGCTATCAATAGACAAATACGAGTGGTTGGCGGGACCTTACTCTCTGAACTAAAAAGCCCCAGGAAGCCTATTTGAGGCCTCTCCTTATCCTGTTGCGCCCTTGTCTGTTGCCAGTGTCGTTGAGGGTGGTTTCACTCACCCATTTGGCTGTCACGCCATCATGTAAGTGAAAGAACATTAACATTAATTAGGTGTAAAACCTATTAGAACCTAAATCAATTATAGACAGGTATATGCTTAAAATAGAAATAGTCTGTGTTATAAGATTACAACTTGTATACACTATTTTTTCTTGACATAATGATGTATGGTACAGATTGATCTGTATTTTTGTCTGACTGTAAATCTTAAGATATGAATTTATCAACCCCCCGCCCCCCACCCATGTTTTAGGTATAGTGTACAGAGATCTAAAGTTGGACAATGTGTTGTTGGACTCTGATGGCCATATCAAACTAACAGACTATGGAATGTGTAAGGTAAGGAACCTTATCAACGTTTTGTTTACAGGGGATTCCCATCGATTGTATATGGCAGAAAAACCCTCAGGTGAAGCGAGTGCAGAATGACGTCATGTGATATCATCGACAGGGCTCACCTTAGCGTAGTGATATATGTAAACAGACCCTGCGTTCCCGTTGAATACCATTTCCATTCATTATGACTTGTTTGTTTTTAGACATATATATTACACAAGTCGTGACATGTTTTTTG
>JAVFBZ010183467.1:1498-14646 GCA_032466195.1 Katharina tunicata
AGGAAGGAGTAGTAATGAAGATAGGCTAGAGTGAGGAGCAGATCACATGACATCAGTATGGTGGAGGAATGAGGAGTAATTGAAGTGAAGATACGCTAGAATCAGGAGCAGATCACATGACATCAGCATGGTGGAGGAAGGAGTAGTAATGAAGATAGGCTAGAGTGAGGAGCAGATCACATGACATCAGTATGGTGGAGGAATGAGGAGTTATTGAAGTAGAGATACGCTAGATTGAGGAGCAGATCACATGACATCAGCATGGTGGAGGAATAAGGAGTAATTGAAGTGAAGATACGCTAGATTGAGGAGCAGATCACATGACATCAACATGGTGGAGGAAAGAGGAGTAATGAAGATACGCAAGAGTGAAGAGCAGATCACGACATCAGCATGGTGGAGGAAGGAGAAGTAATGGAAATAAATATACGCTAGAGTGAGGAGCAGATCACATGACATCAGTATGGTGGAGGAAGGAGGAGTAATGAAGATACGCAAGAGTGAGGAGCAGATCACATGAAATCAGCATGGTGGAGGAAGGAGGAGTAAAGGAAATGAAGATACGCTAGAGTGAGGAGCAGATCAAATGACGTCAGCATGGTGGAGGAAAGAGGAGTAATGGAAATGAAGATACGCAAGAGTGAGGAGCAGATCACATGACATCAGCATGGTGGAAGAACGAGGAGTAATGGAAATGAAGGTACGCAAGAGTAAGGAGCAGATCACATGAAATCAGCATGGTGGAGGAAGGAGGAGTAAAGGAAATAAAGATAAGCTATAGTGAGGAGCAGATCAAATGACGTCAGCATGGTGGAGGAAAGAGGAGTAATGGAAATGAAGATACGCAAGAGTGAGGAGCAGATCACATGACATCAGCATGGTGGAAGAACGAGGAGTAATGGAAATGAAGATACGCTAGAGTGAGGAGCAGATCACATGACATCAGTATGGTGGAGGAATGAGGTAAGTGAAGATATGCCAGAGTGAGGAGCAGATCACATGACATCAGCATGATGGAGGAAAGAAGAGTAATGGAATTGAAGATACGCAAGAGTGACGAGCAGATCACATGACATCAGCATGGTGGAGGAACGAAGAGTAATGGAAATGAAGATACGCTAGAGTGAGGAGCTGATCACATGACATGAGCATGGTGGAGGAAGGAGGAGTAATGAAGAAACGCTAGGGTGAGGAGCAAATCACAGGACATCAGTATGGTGGAGGAATGAGGTAAGTGAAGATACGCCAGAGTGAGGAGCAGATCACATGACATCAGCATGATGGAGGAAAGAGGAGTAATGGAAATGAAGATACGCAAGAGTGAGGAGCAGATCACATGACATCAGCATGGTGGAGGAACGAGGATTAATGGAAATGAAGATACGCTAGAGTGAGGAGCAGATCACATGACATCAGCATGGTGGAGGAAGGAGGAGTAATGGAAACAAAGATACGCTAGAGTGAGGAGCAGATCACATGACATCAGCATTGTGGAGGAAGGAGGAGTAATGGAAATAAAGATACGCTAGAGTGAGGAGCAGATCACATGACATCAGTATGGTGGAGGAACGAGAAGTAATGAAAATACGCAAGAGTGAGGAGCAGATCACATGAAATCAGCACGGTGGAGGAAGGAGGAGTAAAGGAAATGAAGATACGCAAGAGTAAGGAGCAGATCACATGACATCAGCATTGTGGAGGAAGGAGGAGTAATGGAAATAAAGATACGCTAGAGTGAGGAGCAGATCACATGACATCAGTATGGTGGAGGAACGAGAAATAATGAAAATACGCAAGAGTGGGGAGCAGATCACATGAAATCAGCACGGTGGAGGAAGGAGGAGTAAAGGAAATGAAGATACGCAAGAGTGAGGAGCAGATCACATGACATCAGCATGGTGGAGGGACGAGGAGTAATGAAAATGAAGATACGCTAGAGTGAGGAGCAGATCACATGACATCAGCATTGTGGAGGAACGAGAAGTAATGGAAATGAAGATACGCAAGATTGAGGAGCAGATCACATGACATCAGCATTGTGGAGGAACGAGGAGTAATGGAAATGAAGGTGCGCAAGATCGTGTACATGTTTAGTGAGTACACGAAAGTTCATTGCTTGTGGGTTCCCGTATTCGATATTACTCGAAACAGACCTGTCTTGAAAGTTTTGTATCATATCTTAAAAAACATCCCCATGAAAGACTTCTGTACAGCAATATTATTGTTTTCTTTCCTTTAATATCTTATTTAATTGATAGGTGACACTGTCTGTGGAGTTGTTAACTATTACAACTTTCATTTAACTTCAGTAGTTAGTACTGTGGTCATAACGTTCAGCATAAACTATATGTACTCGTCATTATTTTGAATCATTTTGATAGGATACAGTGGGAATTCAATAAAGATAATAATGTTCGTTTTTACGAGACTATTTTTTCGACAGTATCATTTATTCCAGACAATTAATTAAAAGGACTTTTCTTCAATTTTTAAAGTCGTACATAATGTATATATTGGTCCTACACGGTACTTAATGCTATCAGAAAAATTCCAACTTTCAAATTGATAGATTTTATTAAACTGTTGCACTTTAAATTATTGCACATGATTGACCATATAAAACCTGGTTACACTGGAAGAGATTAAAATTACAACTACAAAACGTCTTTATAGTTCGAGCATCATTTCATAAAACAACACCACCAGAGTGAACATTTTCCAACCGACCAGCAGTATTCCAGAGTGTTACAAAATACACATGTGTGTTTCTTTCCATAAAATATCTGACATACTGAAACGAGCTGAAACGTTTCCTATTACTACGATTCACTTTTGACCCCGTGATGAACGGGGTCTAGATCTTACTCACTCTCTTGTTGGCGCTTTTGTTGTTGTTGTTATTAATGTAACACTAACTAAATGGACTATTTCTCTGTCAATAATGTTAGGATTGTTCTGAAAATTGGGCAATATATACCTGATAGTTTTTTAGTTTTACCACGGTTTTCTTAAAAAAACGAGTTTATAAATGCAAACAAGCACAAATGTCAAGGCTTTGAGGCATATTTTAATATTACATGCTTCAAAGCTTGCAGCCACATGATTCATATTTGTTTATACATGCACACATCACAAATGTCAAGGTGTTGAGGCATGTATTATTAACACATGCCTCAACACCTTAACATTTGTGCATGCAGCCACAGGATTCGTATTTGCTGCAGGCCACGGGGTATGTCTCGCAGTGCGGAGATTTTCACCATAAAACCAACAATAACTTATATTGGAACTTACATATTTTGGTATTATTTTTATTCATTCAGTGTGTTGTCAATATTGCACTGTACCCAATGTGTGTCCTAGCATAGCGTAGCATTTTAAAAAAATGCACACGCCTTGTGGAAAGACTGCTTTGTTATGTCCGTGTCATATTCACTGCACCTCAAATAATTGTATTACAAAGGAATGATAAGATCGTTTGAGTTAATCGAACAACTGCTCTCTTTGCAATCACTTTGACACCGAGATCTTAGTAAGACTATCAACTTCATCCTGATCAGAAATCAACGTATTTACTTTTACGCTTGGTGAAGCATCATCGTACAACCGAGGTTTCGTGCCGGGACTGGCTGTATGCTTCACGTCCATGGATTTGGGGCGGCTGTGTAATGAATCTTCCGTTGTTTTGCTCACCGACCCTCTGGGACTTGTTGCTGGTCGCTGTTGTCCAGCGTTGAGTGAGTTGAGACGATAAATGTGCTCCTTGACGTGGTTTGATATCGATTCGAGGATGCTCTGTTCTATGATCACACTGTCACTGTCTTCACCCTTGGGAGTCTGGTCCGGGCAACTTACCAAACTCTCAAGTTTCTTGATATCGTTAACCGCATCTTGTTTGTCAGAGCTGGTCAATGTATCTGTTGTGGCTGGTTTCTCAGGAATTTTAGCAAATGTCTTTGAGTCTGTGATAATTGACTGTTTCCTGTTACGCTTAGAGGAAAGCACAAACTGGGTATCGCTCTCAGAGGCCGATCCATTTCCACTGTCAGCAGAGTTCCCTCGACGCCTCTCTCGTACACTGCTATCCTCGCCGAGTAACCAGTATGTAGCAATCTCCCCTTTACCCTGCCAAGAATCAAATTTCGGAGTAAAATATACACTTAAATATATGCTATGTCGGATTTAGGTAAACAACAAATATATGGCGATAAAAAAATAATAACAGATTGAAAAAATGTGATAAAATATTGAACACAAGAGAAATGATCCAATATTTTGAATTTGGTCACTAATTAGCGCCACTGAATTTGTGTATAGCTGTCTATTGTGACTGTGACGGGAATCATTCAGTAAACTTGCTACTTTATTATGATTGTTGGACAGAGCTTACCGCGCTGTACTATCAACAAAGCGTTAATCAGGCCTACATACATGTATATGGGAAATAAGATAAGATCTGTACCTTCATCGCAACGAGTCCTCTTTCCTGAAGATCATATCCTCCAAGATCCTTTAGAATTTCACAACACTCAGGACTTACGTGGATCTTTAATGCTGCATTGACAAATCGCTTAATTAGATAAGGTCTTATTATTCATTTGGATTTCTTATACATTTGCAGTCATAAATAGCATAGCAGACAGGAGACAGACTCTTCGTCACTAAGATAAAATTGCTAAACAAATTTGATTTGGGGTTTTGGTTTAACCTAAACACAACAAGCGAATATTCACTTACGCAATGCACAAAAGACAATTCGCAAATTGTGTAAGTTGTTTAATACTCGAAGACTTATACTACCATTTTAAAGATCCAGAAAATAAATATTCGTGAGTAGGTATACAACGTGAAAGGAATTTGATAATTCATGTTCTTGGGTGAACGTTTTCTCCTTCTTTGTAAATTGGTTACAGAAAATATATTGAATAGTACAAGGTTCGTTCTACGCTGCTACGATACTTTGAACTATATTCAACTACAGCATAAGACAATAATTAAAGGAACCAATCTAACTATTAAATTTGAAAAATATTTCTCGTAAACGTACCTTCGCCGTTAGATTCCATACGTGAAGCCGTATTAACGGTATCTCCAAACAGACAGTAGCGAGGCATGGTAAGGCCGACAACTCCTGCCACACAAGACCCTACAGACCACAAAAAGTACAGTGCAAAGAACGGCGATTAGCGAAAAGATTTGCCTAATTAAACCGAGTACTTCTCGTTAGTTCGGAGAAAAACAAGCTATTTCGAAGGTATTTAAATAAATATATATTTATTACTTGCCTCAATGATTTAGTTTCATTGGCCTTTTAGCCCTTTTCTTATTAAAATCCCCAAACAAACAAGTTTCAATGAGATAGAGAAACGTTGTTGCAAGAGATGATTATCGTGACAAAAGCAGAATTTAAGCATAAAGACAGTGGTCGTTTTAGTATGTGAATCGTATATTCCGTGACATTAAATCTTTATATTAAATAGAATAAAGTTGTATTTTCAACGAAACAAAACGAAAGTGTGCTTCAAATGTTTACGGAAGAGGTCAACTGGGAAAAATATTACTGTGTTTCTAGTTTGAGTGAAACTGCAAACAGTGCTAATAGGTCTCATTCGACGAATTTTTATATAAAAAAGTTTATTTTTATTTATTGAGTTTTGTTAAGGTGGTCATTCATATAAGTTTTTGGGCGGTCAGGCTGTTATTTATTTAAGATAAGTGAAGAATTAAAACTCTCACCAGAATGAATACCAATACGTAATTTCAAAACATCATTGGGGCTGTGTCGGATTTTAAACACCCTGATATCAGTTAGTAGGTTGAGGGACATAGAAGCGATCTCTCCTGCGTGGTTCTTCCCGTTGCGAGTGGGTAAACCGCTGACCACCATGTACGCATCGCCGATAGTCTCCACTTTGTACACGTCATAGTTTTTAATAATTGAATCAAAGCACGTGTACAAATCATTCAATAGATCAACAACCTGCAATCAGAGAAATGCAAACATTTGCCAAACACACACACACATGTTAAAACAAATTACCACAGTTTGGATCTCCTTAGCAGCACTAAAATGAGTGTAGACTTAAGTCTGATTAGATAAGCGTATACGTCAGTTTTCATAATTTACTGTGCTAGCATTTTGCATAAGCCTTAGTCTGTAACTGAATCGTGAACATTTTCTGACATGCAAATACCTCTATTTCAGAAATGAAATGAAGTTTGTCGGCGTTTATTGGTTGATAAAGTGTCGGGTGAACGGAATTAGTTTACATTTGATGACGAGGGACCATAGTCTATTAAAATTCCCAAACGTAGCCATATAGGTTAGCTAAGACTACAATGTATATTCATTATATAGTTGAGATATACAACCATTGCTTGAAAACGGTCTCAGCAGCTAGAAAGAAAAGTTGCACCGTACAAAAACCAGAACTTATCATCCTTAAAATCTTAAAGTTAATATAACAGATGTAAACGCGCTATTCCAAACACTACCACGATTCAAATTCGGCCATGTAAAATACAACGAAACCCACCGATTCCAAATGACAAGTTGGTGTTGTTTTAGTAAGCAGATAGCATGTACTAGTAAAAGAAAGAATCAGGTCGTGTTTCACTATAACCAACAACGCATACAAAAAATCTAAATTAAAAACCTTATCTTTGAAAGTAGTTTTGTAACAAGCGGAGGATGTTCGCTGGTAATACTTAGAAGGAACTGCATTGTATACTGTCAACATTTTACTTTAAGATTCATATGTTAAACGATTCAAACACTAACTATTTGTGGCAGAATGTTTTTCGCTATTCTAATATATAGACCATGTGGTTTCCATTAGCTAATCATGTAGACCGGAATTTGCTATTAGAGATGTATTACAGGTCACCATTGCTGGTCTTCCTAATTTTCACCAGTACAAAAACTCAAACAAAAGACCATCTCCAACGTAACCACTTTAAAAACCAAGGTTTAAATTTCGCTGTTAAGAACTAGAATGTAGGATCAGGCATTTAACATTACGCGGAGCTTTTTACAACATAAATAAGAGATCGGGTTAATGAAATAAAGAGTTAATCCAATTATATAAAAGCGAATAAATAATAACGCTCTGTAAGCTAATTGCGTACATCTAAAAGTACCATGTTTATATAGAAGCCTTCAGAGTACGTTTTTCTATCAACAGTGACGAAAGGTCGGTCAATCGCGTTTAGACTAGGTTAGATGAAATCAAGCCAGACTGAAGGCTTGTCTTTATTTATGCTAATAGTGAATTAATCTGGTGCAAGAATCAGAATCCCTAATACTAATGCGTTAGCTCGTTTGCATCTTCCACACATCTCACATAGCATGAAGTATGAAAGGAAACGGTCCAATGTATAACATATCTAACATATGTATATATTAATCTTGTATATTGTTGTTTATATTATCTGCTTGTATCATAGGATTTATGTGTGAATGCAAATGTATCTACACATAGCATGTGTGGACATATGGATATATATTTTGTATGGATGTACGCCTAATGTGTATGTGTATGTATGTTTATATTTTTATCACAATGGCACAGGGATATCGACTAATTAAAGCCGATAAACCATCTCGTGTTCTAGATAAATTCTCAGAGACAAGGTTCTAGATATACATGAATCTCGAGTTGTTCTTGATAACTTATAGGCGCATCTCGAGAAGAGGCAATACCTGTGTATGTATGTGTGGACGTATATATGTGTATGCATATGTATTTTCTTTCTCTACATTTATGCAGGAATATATATATGTATATATCCCTGTGGTGGCAGGCAAAAACTTGTTTCTCTACATATATGATATTATGTAATTTATCGTCTTTACTTGAAATCGTTATAAGGGATAGAACAAGCCCTTTAGGGCTTTATTCCCGCCATTTACTTTTCTCAATATGTATTATGATTATAAATATTATATGGTTAATAAAATCAAATTAAAAAAATGCGCTTCATTTACATATTAAGAGATCGTAAAGCCAATCGGCAATGGGCAGAGTTAGTGACGTCACCAGTAAGATCTCTCAACAGGCCAAATGCAAAAGCGTCTGATGGAACTGTGAGTAATTCTTTCGCGTGGCTGAATGCGGATTTTATTAAATAAAGAAATGAAACCCTTAAAAATATTCCGGTAAGAATGAGCGTGTCTTAGATTATTATCTGCTTCTTAAGATACCCATCACCCCTGTAGATTTGTGTTGTGCGCGGATGTACCACTCCGCTACCAGTAGACTGAACAATTTCTTTTGATAAATATCATTTGAATTGTATAAAGAACACCATAATATGTGACCGCTAAATACTTTCTTTGCTACCTTTCTTCATTTAGCTATGTTATAAAGACCGAAATGTTTATTTACGATAAATATAAATGACAATGCTCATCCATACTAAAATAGACTCGTACCTTTCTCAATATTGAGAAGAATACGACTACTAATGGTATGGCAAGACATCATTCTGCTTGTTGTGGTACTTGTTTCCGCCAAAGAGTGCGCTGGCGAATGAACAGTCTACATTCTACTACCAACTGATTAAAAATTAAACACATAAAAAGTTGAATTTGAAGACAGTAAAAGGCAGAAAGGGACATATAAGGTCGTGAACCTTATCACTTATTAGCTATATTTACCCTACTCGCATGCTGCACGCAGTGATAACTTTTTAAGATGGCAAGTCAATACGTCAGAATCAGTCTCGACTGTGGTGTGGATTGGATTCTCTGTTTTAGAATGAAAATTCGTACTGTGCTTAGCGAATGATAAATCTATTGGACACTCGCGATCAGTGCACATACGATATTTCCTGGATTAAGATTCAACGCACCAAATGAGCGTCCACGTGTCAGCGGTATCTTGATCCCAACCCGATTTCGAACGCTATTTAATTCCAAGTCCCTGTGGAAATCGGCCGTATACTCATCTTTGAAAAGTTTTAGATAACAATCACAGGTTTGGTTTTCTAGAGTTACCTTTACTTTGAAAAAAAAAGGTAGAACGAAAACGGTCATAGCGCAGGGCGACAAACTATTAGGTAAATAACGTCCTGTAAACAACATCTCATTTTTTTCAGGACTCTTCAATTCCAATGTTAATTTTTCAAAATTCTTCAGTTTCACAAACATCACAAATATATTTGTAAATGTAAGTGACGGGAATTCCTCTACCAGCTATCAAAGCCGTAGTCTATAGGTGGAAGTGGTCTGAATTCGTTGTTTCTTCATTTGTTTTGTAGAATATGTAGTGGTATACAATATTCATACCTCCACCGGGGCTAGAACGCGGTGTAGACTTTGCCATTACCTGCAGTGGAGTGCTGACAGCAGATAAAGCTGTAAATCCACAAATGTCGCTGAAATATATAGTGACACTCTCAAAGGTCTCTGGTTGTACCATGTTTCCTTGCTTTAACTGGTTGGCTACGCTCCTGTGATTTAACAGATAACATTTTATTAGTTTAAGCTGTGTAATCTAAGTACTTGTAGTTTAATTAAACAACAAGCTTGAGCTTACAAGGTCTTCAAATGAATATACATATTGTTTTTTTTTACAAATGATTTGATATGTAGTCAGTTATTTCGTTAAAGTAGCTATAATTCAGACAAGGTGAAAAGCAAAAAAATTATTTACGTGGGCAGCATGCTTTGTAGCAAAGAATCGGTCTTTTTCTTCTCCTCAATCAGTTCTGCCGTTCTTTCTGCTACAATTCCTTCTAAGTTTGAGGCATATCTCTCCATAATGGCCATCATGTTGTCAAAAATATTAGATTTCCTGCAAATAAAACAAAAGCCGGCTTCTGTATTTGCGTAACCATTTAACAACCAAAAGCCGTTTGTTTTCCTACGGACATTTGTATGGACGGTAATATTATAGAGTCATTTCAAGTCTTCATGTTTAAATCTATAAACAAACAGACAGAAAGTCATTCTGTGAGGTTATCTATCACTATAATTCTGATCTGCTGAGTTCGGGTAAATCTGGGTGCTCCATCTACACGCTACAAGTGTTATGTTACTGGATGAACCAAAAGCACGACGTGGAAATATACAAAAACAAAACATTCCGACGCATATTGCCATGAATATATAATAAAAATATAAAACAAAATAATTAATAAAACACCCTTCTGTGTTGTAATTTACAAGCGTTTGCAAGTTATAAAATATTAAGCTGTGTTCATAATTAAAAAACCAACCAGTTAGTCAAGGATGGCGAACATGAGTACAATTATGTGCATATTTGTTGGGATACTAGACGAAAAGTAAACTTACAGTCCTTTCTGCATTGGTTTAAGTAGGCGTTTACATGTCTTAAAATCCGGTCTACTGCTTGGATCTTCAGCCCAGCACCGCTTCAAAGTGTCGTTGATGAAAGCAGGGCATTTCAAGAACGTTGTATCTGGGCGGAATGCTGTACTACGGGAGATAACTCTTTCCACTATTTCTGTAAACAAAGGATTGTGTCAGAAACAATACAATGGCAGGATTCTCACAAAATGCAACTAAATTGTTATTTTTACTTGAAACAAACTAACATATTTGAACATAGATGATTTTAATCGAATGCTGAAATATGCCACTAAATGAGTTTTACCACCATAAGCTACCATAATACCATTCCGCTACCATTTTTTTCTACAAAATGGATAACGTGTACATAGGCATTGCATGGCATAATATACCTCTGGGTGACATATCCATATCCCCAAATGGTCCAGCACGGCCCTCTATTTCATATAGAATGATGGCAAACGAATAAACATCACCAGCTTGTGTGCCTCTAGGTGGACGGGACTTCATTCTCAGCAACTCTGGAGCCGTCCACATTTTCTCTGAAAATATCAATTGTAAAATGCAGAAGGTACACAAAAATATGGCCAAGAATAAAGGTCATAAGAACTAGGCATAATAATTATTTTGAAGAATCCCTTTTAAAGGCTAGTTTATACTTCCAACCAAATTTTCTTTTAAAATATCTAAAAACTAAACCGATTTACAGCAACATTAGACAACAAGCCCGTTATTTGTAATATGTGGATCAATAAGTAAATTAATTAATGAATCAATCACCAGGTTTGACATGCTAATTCATGACTTTATATCATTACTTTTGTATTTAGCGTATTCTCCGTCGTCCGGTTCCGTTTGACCCGATTTGAACTCCGTCAATCCGAAGTCCGCTATTTTTAAGACCCATCGACTATCGATGAGACAATTGGCAGATTTCAGGTTTCCATGGCTAACAATGTCCGTGTTATGAATGTATGTCATACCCTGTAACAAATACATACAATTATTGTCAGCAGCCGGTAGAAAGCAGATCCACTACTGTGTTTTGGTATTCTTTGATTCACCTCTACTTATCACACGCAAACGTCCTTTGGGGAATCACCAATCCAACCCAAAGCATACCATTTTCCTAGTCGAAGACGTTCTGTCACACTCATTGTCTTAAGGATTTATAGATGATACTAAACGTTCGTTTCAAAAATTGAATATTCTTACATTATCCCACATTTTAACTCTCTTATCGTCGCCCATCATAATGACAATCTTCCTTCCAATAAACTATTCTTTATAGCTCTATGTGATGTCCATCTCTGCAGCTCCATGTATGTATTATTGTATTTCATTTCGTATTGTTATTTCTAGACAATCATGTCTTTGTTTCTTTCGTGTGGATTTCGTCCATAACCGAGTGGTAATTTGTAACGGGTCGCAACTTTTTCTTGTAGTTTATAATTTACATATGCATTTTAACAAATTTGTACGACAGTATTATTTTTGTAATACTTTAATTTACTCATCTTAGCAATGCACAAGTTTTGCGTACATACCTTAATGATGTCAAAATCTAACGAAGCTTTTAGCATGTTGTCAATCTTAAGATCTTCGTTTTCTAACACATCCTGCAAGCAAAACATGTTGTTATGACACGATCAATACAGATGAACGATAAAGATACAGAATATACATAACATGAAGTGAGTATAAGCTAACCTGCCATGGTGGATTGTAAACATGTTCACTGAGTCTACGAATATACATAAACAGTTTATAAAATCTGATGGGCCAGACAAACGATTAGTGACTTTATTCTTTCGAATGAGAGAAACTGTCACTGGAACTTGTCGATGTTTATTGAGTTATAACAAATTGGCTGGATGATATTTCATCGATATTGTTGGATAACATAATGGTTTGCTTCCTGAAATTCACTGATCACGTTTTTTGTCACTGTTAAAATTTACTAATAATGTGCTAACGAAATGAATCATATAAATCGATGGCATAAATAGCATGGGTTTATTTTTATTTATCTCCTTCAAAGTGACCAGTGTCCTCAAGTAGACACCAAGAAAACATTCAGTGTGAGTATTCGCCGTAAGAAACATTCAATGTTTTTGTTTCCCTTGTCCTACTAAATAGCTTAAGGTATCGTCCAACAGATTCAGTATTTGTATTATACAACAGATTCCTACCTCTAGACTACCTCTTTGGCAGTATTCCATTACAATGGCGACCAAAGGAGATTCAACACATGCACCCACAAAGCCCACCACATGGTCGTGTCGCATATCCCGCATCTGGTTAAAACCAAGGGAATAAATCACTGACACGATAACCATCGTCATTTATTCAAATAATTCTCGAAATACAGGTGAATAAAATGTAGAATACTTTAATCAGTCAAAACAATGCTGTGTTTCTAGAATGATTTGAATTGGCTAATGCTCCAATGCCTCTTTTTTATTAGCCTTTTATTACATTTTCATATTCGGTGTTATTTAAATTGAAAGATTAGTTTGTCTAATAAATCAATAGTTTAGAATATAGATAGTGTTCAAGAAGCGATTGCCGCGTGGGGAGTTTTATGGATAGTGGATGACTATTTTATTGAGAAAGTAGCTGGCCATTGTAGCCGATGGAAGCCAATCAATTTTCAATAAATGTTATCAGATTACGATCTTAGTGCTGGATAGTTACTCTCTGGCAATGACATTTGCAGTCTTATTGAAGGGAGTTGTACAGAGTTGAATATTCGGAGATTAACGTGTGCTTGTATTGATTTAACCTGTACTCTGTACTGTACCAAGGTCACAATCCAGATGGGACGTTTCTC
>JAVFBZ010183467.1:14746-31136 GCA_032466195.1 Katharina tunicata
AGATTAACGTGTGCTTGTATTGATTTAACCTGTACTCTGTACTGTACCAAGGTCACAATCCAGATGGGACGTTTCTCACAATAACACCGAACACTACAATTACACACCACAGACTTGCCTGCTTCAATTCTAGTCTCACAGTTCTATTAAGGTCTACGTTTCTTTTGAGTATCCATTTTAAAGCCACTACATTTCCTCTGTATACGCCTGTTTTGGTAAATATCTGAGCTTGTGGGGCTTTTAGCGATCCCGTTATTTCTCGACTTCCGGTATGGCTCTGTATCTCAAACTGAAAAATAAAGATGGAAATCACATGAGTATATAAAAATAAAAAATCTGTAAGGCTGGAAAATGCAACCGTTCGAAAATGGTACTATTAGATTAACATTTAAAATTGCAAACTTCGCTCTCAACGAAAAACCACATAGGCTAAAAAGAATGCAGTTAAGGGGGAAGATAACAAAACAAAAACCAAAGTGAGCCCTAAACCTTGCCGCATTACATACCGATGGACATCAGTTTTCGAAAGTGATGTTCTAAGTTTGGGACATAGAACATTTTGAAAAGAACAAAACAAAAAACAGAGTGAGTCTGAGAAGATAGACTTCAGTCATCAGTTTTCGAAAGTGGTCTTCTATGTGTGTGGATTGCTTGCATTATCAAGTATTTATTTTTCTCAGAATTTGTTAGGTTTTTGTATGGTGGACTTATGTATGGGGCCTATCTTCCCAGGCGCCGTTTATTATTTTTCTCTAGCCCTTAAACATTGCAGCCTTACATACCGATGGGCATCATCGAGCACACTAACCTCCTGTTTTTAGCCGAAAGCATAACACCATAAGTTAATATCATTATCAAGACGCATTCAGCCAAACCTGGGTACCTAAATCACAGCTGCCTTTCAGGAAGAAATATTATTTCAGGGTGAAAGGAAATGATGAGTACTTAATTGTTTTAAATTAAATGTCAAAATTTATTGCTTACATTACTTCCAATGGACAGTGTAGAGTTCATAATTTGCCTGAAGTCAATCTCGTTTAAGTTTATTTTCCATAGAAGTGTGGCTAATTGCTGCTCAAACCTCCAGTTTCTGAAAACAAACAAAAAAGCGACATCAATGCCAGTTTGTTTTTGAGTAGCTGTGCCAAACTTATATATATGATATTCATTGTGTTGTGTCACAATGTACCATTCATGCTATCACTAGTCGATACGCGAAGAACGGAAATACATCACGTATTGTCTCTAATAATGAAACTCTCATGTAACACGCCCATAGTATCAATAAAAAACACAATCAAACAATGACTAATATTAAAATGAGATAATAACAAATGTGATGTATCATGGGAATTGCGTAAATATTCAGTTAAAAAGCAATTTCATCGAAAGAAGACACATGGAGCGAGACTATATTAAATATAATTGTATATTAACATGCATCAGTTAGTTTGTGAGTACCTGTAGAGAATAGCTGCTGCCACTAGAATAACAAAAGCCAATCCACCCAACACACCTCCAACAATCTCAACGGTATAGTCTGAAATGGAATTGGAAAAAAGACACTGCATTATGAAAGAGAATAACATATTGGTATTAGTCAAACAGTATTTTTGAAACATTCCAATAACCATTGTCCTTGAAATACAAAGGTGGCATATGGGTACAAAACATTGTAACATGAAATAATCTAAACGACTTTTAATATCTTTCTCATGCGAAACAAATATATATCTACGTCATTAGGTATGTAAGCTTCTTGTTGCATTTTGGCGTGAATTTACTTAAACCAATGAACTGGACATATTTACCAAGTATTGATGTGTGGGGGTAGGGTGGGGCTTGGGTGGTGGGGCTTTACCCAATTGGCCCGTGCAATTCATATCACATCCAGTTTCAACTGAGCTACCTTACTTATTGCTAGCTTTTCAAGGCTAAATCAGGAGACATTTTCACAGCTTCATGGCACAGAGAAGACTCAATGTGGATCAAAGATAGTGAATAGCGGGAATGATAAACGCTGAATTGTCTAGTGGAAACGTTGGTCAGTGAATTAGGGATCATCATACCGTAGATGCGAGACTTGAACGAAAACATCAAGCGACCAATGCTCTTGCATAATAAAAGTAACATGTAAACGAGTTACGACCCTCATCCGCATTGTGAGATGTACACTCTTTCCGAACAGCACAGCATACTGCAATTTGTATTAAACTGTCCATTGATTCATTTTGGTGACGCACCTTGTATGTAATGACGAGGCATTTTGAATATAGCTGTGAACGTCATAGAGAGGCTGCTGAAGCTTGACTTGATTAATCGACCTATGAAGAAATTTATTTCACGCGACTTGATTCTCTTGTTGCATTGGTCATTTTGGCCTAATGTTATGTTAAATAGTTCTATTTTATTTCTTCATTTTCTTTGCTGTTACCTGCTTTATGTCAATACTTATTGGCGCGAAATGCACTTGATGTCCTATAGGATTATTGCGATACATGCGATAAAAGTTTTGCCTGCAGCGGTAAATATACCGCTTATGTGCTAAAAATGGTCTGTAAGTACACTAAAGCCGATAATCGGAGGTGACGGACGGTACCGGAGATAGGCGAAGCTGAACTAGAATGAGTAACTGCACCCGGAATGGAATTTTTGCAGGGCTAGGCCCATATCCATAAAGCTACTAAAGTATCTTCTAGAGTTTAGAAATGCTAAGCCAAATTTTATACTTTTATTTCCCACTGAACAAATTTCAATGTGAAATAATTTGGTTTATATTTTTAATGTTTCAGTTATAATCTATTAGCATCACCAAAAGTGAGGAATGATGGTGTTTATTTAATTATCTAAAATGAGATTTGCTATTATTATTTTTTCGTATTTATAAAGCTACTAAAGTATTTCTTAAATATAAGAAAAACTTGACCAATTTTTAAGCCTCGTTTTAAATACTTAAAAGCAATTGTTATTACCATTTCGTGATACTATATGATACATTATAGGTGAAGCATTTAAATTGATTTCCCATTTATATTTTGTTCATGGAAATAGAAGGCTGGCATTAGGCTTATTATTAAATTTAAGAAATACTTAAGCAGTTTTATGAACACAGACTCTTTTCTCTACTATAACAGTTCGGGATAGCTTTTAAACAGCTGGACAGGACTGCAGGAGAGTAATCCTGCCCACTGCTCATCAAAGTCCCCCAACATACTGTATTAAACATTAACCACGAGCACTGAGTGTATCCTATTGCCACCTACACAAACATGTATCCATGGGTGAAACCACATTCTGCACATAACCCTCCCACGAGTTGCTAACACCAGAATGACAAATCGTTCATTTCTAAAAATCTTTTAATAGTCTAGAACCTAAAACACGTAAGCATTGGCGAAATACATTGTTTTATAGTCCAAAAATTCTCACATTTGTTTAATCTTACTGGAATATTTCAAATGCGATTTACATATACTTATTTAGGAAGATATTTGTTAATTTAAAACATACCAGTATAAAACACAACCATCGCGCAAGACTAAAACTAAGTTAAACTCTGACAACAGCAGTGAAAGTATACCTTTTGGCTCAATACATTTATGACCATAAAATCCACATTCAGGTTCATCCACCGGGACGATGTCATACACCTGTATCTTTTCCTGAAATTCCTGGAGTAACATAGAAGAAAATACAATATTTATACATGATAGTTTGCCTTGGGGTTTAAATTCGTACTGTATATGAGTATTTTGTTTGCAGCCGAATGCTGACTCAAATCCTCATTGCATACAGCTACAAGAAGATAGCCATTCACTTATTCATTTGGGCTAGTTGGGGGCATGTCATTTAACGCCGACAAATGCAAATTATTACGTGTAAAGAGGAAACGGGAACCAGTAAATTTTTCGTATGTAATAAACCCAGGAACCCTAGAAAGCGTCCCATCAATAAAAGACATTGTTGTCCAAGCGAATTCATTACTAATTAGTCTGACCGTACTAATTGTATAACAACTAAAGCTAACCGAATGCTTTGTCTTGTAAAGAAAACGTGTGGACTTGAAACACGTGTGGAAAAATGGTCTGGAGTATTTTAGAATACGCCACAGTCTCCTGGGGAGTCCCCAACAAGCAGCTGCTCTTGAAGATCGAGGGGGTTCACCGGCGATTATCTAAATTTAAATCGGATATCGACAGGGGTGAGATGGATTACAAATTGTAGTTACTGTATTTAAATATGCTCCCTTTGTCATACCACAGAGAGATCAATGACATTCTGTTTTTTTGTAACTGTTGTAATAATATATACGATATAAATGTAAAGAAATGTGTCGTCTATAGGTGATATTGAATCACCGTCACAACTTTTCGGACAACATGTCAAAGCTGAATAAATAAAATATATTCTCATCTATTTTGTCCGAGAAACACTGATATTAAAGCATACTCACACAAATGGTCTCTTGTGATCAAAATTTATAACGTTTCATTTCTTCAAAAGTATGAAAACGTTGTATAAAAACAAGATATTACTTGGAATTCACATCGCCGTTGCAATGTCATTATGATGGAATTATAAGTGATAACTTGATGGAATACACGACAGCAAGGAACGAAAGTACAGATAAAACGGCATTTATTCGCACAGTTGCCTTTTCAAACCGAACCGTCTCTTCTCAAACAGGTGTCACAGGATTAGGGGAATTTTCCAGCATAGTTCATAATTGTCACAGTTCTCCGCCCAGTTGTGTTTGGTCGCATTTGTTCTTGAGGTTAGACGTTCATGTTAAACGTTCATTTGAGCAAGATAAAGATAGGTTATATTCGGTTATCAAACGAGTTTAAGTCACAGGTACCATGGAGAAATGTGTTGACGTACCACAGAGATTGTGTCTTTCTGTAAGAATTGACCAACAAGTTGAAGACTGAGACCAAATGGATTGTCATCTGGTCTGAGAGCGACAACCGAGAGGTTACCCTGAGCGTCTCCTCGTTCGTCCAAATACTCATCGTTACCTAAGATACCTGCAACAAGAAATTTTAAACATTTAATTTGTTACAATATTGTGGTTGGCTTGACTTCCTTGGATAATTAAAATATTCGAGAAATTTGTACAAGATGGTTTTGTTGTGAGGATTAGTAAAAGTAAAAAATCCTCTTCGACTGACACCTCTTCAAAGTCACACACGCACCCAAATTTGGATTTTTCAACTACTTCCGTTTGCCTTGATTTTTTTAAAGATTTGATGTTTGTTAAACAATTAAAACAGTAACGTTAAAATAAAAAGTATTCTTTGGGTACAAAGCTTGTACGGGCCAGTAGAAATCTAGCAGTTATTCGAAATTAACGGAAAGAGGGCTGGCCATATTTGTGCAAAACGACTTTGATCCAGCTGCTGTGAATGACCTTTTTGTAACGAGCCAACATTGTGAACCTTGTAAGGGGTGTGGCTAACACGGTTGACTCAGAGTGACGTCGGTACATCAAAGTGTGTCTAGGATGTGAGAGCAGATTGGCACATTTCCAATTAAAATTTCTGGCAGAATTTTCTGTTTTTTTTTTTACTTTTAACAGGCTTTTAAACTACCTTTACCTTCAAATCGGGGGGTAGAATTAACGGAATATTTCTAACTTACTTTTTGATGAAAATATATATAATTCATGTGATTCTGTGAAACCCAAAATACAGAATATTTGGGTGCGTATGCGACTTTAATATTTATCCTTTCGGTAAATAGCAAAACATAATCGTCCAGTTAACAGTCCATGCTAGTATTTATAGCATTACAATTCTATATCACATTTATTTTAAATAGGCTCACTTGAAAAAATCTTTGACACCATTGCTTCGATGATGGCCGTGCCGTTTGTAATAGATCCACCATTTTTCAAAACCTCATCTACTGCACGAGCATAGACCATAACGGCATCATACAAGTAAGCCGCATTGATCGTTACCTGCAATAAAAATAATAATTAGGTCAAACCTATGAACTAATAAAGAGGTCATAGGATCATTATATATCGCCTGATCGATTTTCCAGGCACAAAAAAAACATTAGACGCCTTTTATTCTAATGGTTGGACCAATTTACATGGTAACCAGTACAGCACAAATAAATGTTGAATTTAAAAAAGAACAGAGGTAAATAATTTTAGAATTTACAGCAAATCGTCGTGACTCTTGACCCTTGAATACAGTTATTGAAATAGCTTGCATATTTTGGTTTATGCCTCATTAAGCTTTTTTGATCAATCAACAGTGACTACACAAATATGCGACAGAGGCCGTTCAAGCTATGGCATACTATTTTGGTAAAACTATAATTTATTGGCATCGAATTAACAAAGATATATTTCATGTCAATTTTTAATGGCGTAGAAGAAGAAAAAATGTATAATTATACAAACTGATGGTTTATATTTGATGAGCGTTTGAAAGTAGTCCGGTGTAGGTAAGTAAAAGGGAGCTGCATAGAGACGTTCACGGACTTGGTCCTTCCAAGTAGTCTCGTAAATTGGGTTAGTTGGTGGACTTTGTACCAGCTGAAGTACATTTCCAAAGGCCAGCACTGAATTGTTCTTTCTTGATAGCCCACTTGTTTCAAAAACTATATAAATACAGCAAAACATATTACGGCCTGATGTATCTGTTCCATTGTTTACAGGTTCATTTTAAATCTCATGGCTCATATGAAGGGGGGCGGGGGGGGTTACCAACAATCACCAATATAACTGGATTATCCTTATTAATTAAATAAATCTTGAAAAGTGTTTTGAATGATCCATCGAGGTATCTGGCTCATTAATTTTACTATAGAGTACAAATGGTGAAGTTTTTTTATCAAACTCAAAAAAACATCAGAAAAGACCAGGTATATTGAAAGGCAAACTAGATTTAGAGCTTCAAGTTCAACAAACATACCCGTGAAAAGTGGCTGAATGCGGCCATTTTTAGTATCCTCGAATAAAGGAGATTCTTGGGCGCTGATTAGTACATATGTACTTGGGTTTACGTTAGGATGGTTGTAAACCCCTCTGGCAAAGTCAATGAACGCAGTCTTTGATGCCAACACTACATAAACTGTGGAAAAAACATAAGTACATCTATGTGGAAATCAAATCAAGCATTGGACATAAATGTGAATGATGAAAATACCTTTTAGAGTCATACTACTATTTCGACAATTCCCTTTTATCTGAGTCACTGGGCCGGTCACATAAACGATAAAATAATCGTTCGAACATTAGATAGTTTCGTCAAAAAGTTACAAACAGTTACATTGCACAATGTGGCATCGATGCTTTTATATCGCTATAAATTCCTGTGATTAAAACATCGCCAGAAATTTCTGTGATTGATCACGTAATTAAGACAACTGTTATATAGTTTACATTGCGGGAATATCTATTCAAATATAACAATAGCTTGATCAATACTTTTTAAAATTCTATTGAAAAGTGGATACATATTCGTTCAAAAAATCATAACAGAGATAATGTTTGAAGTGATTTATATGCAGCGCTCAGTGCAGAGCACAAGGAACGATAGGTATATTTGTGTTAAATCCAGGTTGTAAAGAAAAGAAGTGCGGGCAATCAGCTTGCAATTCGGAAGGGCGTTGTCATTAACTGGGACGGTCACATTAAGTATACATCCACTGGCCAGGCACTAGGAACATGAACGTATCAATATCGACGTGTTGGTTTCCGAGTAAAACTAAATCTTAAAAAGCACCCAATCAAGGCGAATATCACGACAGAGAACCTCGCCTGAAGATCAATGGTCAAACGGAAATGGATTTCTACATTTCCACCACGTGCATTGATTTTAGAAGTTTGAATGACGTCACCATCCCCACAAGAGCATGTTGAAGATAAATTAAGCGTGAATGTAAACATAGTCGTTAATATTGTTTTCACACTGCCATTTTGAATTCACGCTTGGGAACATTATTGTATGGTCATGGGTATATACGATGGCCACCCATGGCAGAATACATTACGATGAACATTCCAACAAAGTTTGAGTACTGTTATGATAGACCTATAGTCAGTGTAAACGACTTAATTTGTGGACAGCGCAAAATTAGCACATAGATCGTTACCTATAAGGCCTTACACAAATTGAACGGTTCTAATTCTATCATTGGATGATAAGTTTTAGACCTTTATATTCCAGTGCAATGTGTATGTTGCTGGATGACATGTATGTTGAGAAAATAAATACTTGTGAAAATGAAGAAGTGAAAACAAAATGTAAATTGCAAATTCATACCTCTAGTGTGAACATAGGTTCTGTCTACTACATCAAGTACTTCAGATTTGAATAAGGAAGTAGCGTAAGGTCCCGTAAAATTATCACGGCCTAGAATTGTCTTGTTTCCTATTATAGAAGTTAAATAAGTCTCGGTCCTTGTATAGACGTCATCTCTCTCCGATATAACATAAAATTTGTCCCACTGATAGTAGTCTAAAAGAGCCACAACAGACTTAGCAGCAAAAGAACTTGGTGGCTGAGTTCGGGCAAAAGTGGGATATATACTCTTGTCTGAAACACTGGGATCAGCACATTTCTGAAAAATTAGAAGCCAGTAAAATTCTTAAATAACATTGTATACCCTTAGATATTTAAAATTATTCTAAATGAAACTACAGAAACAGTATGTTTTGGAAACATAATCAGAAAATATTGTCGAGCTCTGCTCGTCACCAGCACAAATTGTGCATGGAAAATGTTGTCTATTGCGACCAAAGGGCACCCGTGTTTCTTTTAATGCAATTTGCATGCAAGACAATACATTGTTTCAGGTGTACGATTTTTACAATAATTCTGAAATGTAGATTTTCAACTTATCACCGTACTGTTACAACACGGTAACCCCCAAGTTATACATACGATATTACACAGTTAAGATTGAATACCATTAATAATGTTATTCAAACTTAAATGTCTGATATATTTTGTATTCTCTATATCGACGAAAATTGATAAATTTCCACATTTTGCCCAATGAAGCTTCCAAATTTCATACTATGTGAGGTCATATACAGCTTCATTAACAAAATATAAGTCCTAGTTGTCTTAGGGACCCCAGAACATTAGTTTGATCGGGGCCTTAAATATTCTTTTGGACTGAAGATATATATATATCTGTTAGTATAACTTAATATTTACAACTATAGGCATGGATACTTCGGGGATATTTTTGGCAATCTCATCTTCTCCCTCTTTGGGCGTTCAACAATTATGTCTGACATACACTGGAATTATGGGTATTAACCGTAAAAAAATATCTCTTCAAATATACATGTACCTAACATTAATTTAACCATCTTCTGAATTGACATATCAGACAAACACACATAGACTTGATGTGACATACATGTAGGGACGCTAATTATTATCTGCTCCTCATATTTAAATGAGTCCATACATTGGAAGTAACGTTCTAGTTATCTTTTTGGACTAAGCAAGAGAAGATATGGAGTTTACACCCAAAGAATCTAGGTTTGTCTTGAGTTGCTTTCCTGGTTTTGTTCTTTTTACTCTTACGTGTTTACATAAATGTGTAAAGCCCCAAAATTGTACGAATGATGATTGCTGACTTCCCAAGCACTTACCAGATACCAATATTCACTCCCACTGTTTGGGATCTCACGAATCAACACATGTATTCAGTATCCCAGTTAACAAATATGAATCTATATTACTGGTCTATTTAAACTATGGTAGTTTGTCAACACTGGATGAAGGCAAAGACAAAAATGCCAATGATGTCATTTCTACATATTGAAACTTACACATCCTTTATTTTAAGTATATTCAATCATTGTAAGTTTCAATCATTATAAGTTTCAATCATTATAAGTTTCAATCATTATAAGTTTTATTCATTATGAGTTTCAATCATTATAAGTTTATTTATTTGTCGAACAAAGTTTGAAGTTTGAGTGCACTGTGAGTAGTTATTTGAACTTCACGTCAAAGATATACTGTTTCAATGTTTTGTTATACCACAATTGCCAAGACTTTCATTCGTCGACTTTGTTAATGGGACTCGTAAAACTATGATTGCGTGAAATAATTGTTATGATGTCGAAACAACGTCGATTTTTTTAAATAATACATTTGCATATCGTTTTCGATACGTAATTTAGAAAAATAGTTAATAAGGATTAATGCTACAAGAAGATAAAAAAAAATGGAGGTTAATATCGCATATATCACCTTTGAACAAGATCCCATTAGACTAAAAGGGTTTTTGACTAATATACTGTATCGATCAAGACAAGTTCATTGTTAATTCTTCTGAGTGGAAATGTTTATGATTGGCTGGCTGGTTTGGTTATGGTTCAGAAACGAAAGCTTCTACTTTATGTTTCATTAATAATCATATTTAGAGGAACATTAAAAGGTTTCGGTCAGTAACTCGGAGGTTCGTTTTCCTGTAAACACCCATAATAAACTCTAAGAGAAGATATTTAACACCGAAATGATCTCGGGTACTGTGGAGTTGGGATACATGATGAATACATATGAGCCGGATATCCGAAACGCTCTACCAGGTGATTGATGATATCCGATAAAGATCGATCATCGATTATATCCCGCTAATCACTAAAGCACCGTTACATCGTCTACGTGTGACAACAAAGAACTTTAGCACACACAAGATTTCTAGCGGGACTCGATTAATGAGGCTAAAAAGGGCAGTGAGAACAACTTTACCTATACGTTACGGTAATAAAATGAGTAAATTTATATTATAAGAAACGATGATATGTATCGATCGTGTTGGGACATAAATATGGTAATTGTAGTTTTCAAAATCAAATCTTATCATGTTTGCAGAAGTTGATCAAAATTTTCCATATTTTGTATTTGTGTGTGTACTAATGGTTTTTCTAAGTGTGATCGAAGCAGACAATTGACATGATATTACAACCTTTCAGCAGTTAATGTATGCTTTGTGCATGCCCTTAAATAATAGTGAGTTAAAATGAACACACGCCTTGGCTTCTTCAGTAAACTGTAAAAAATCCCAAGATAATTCCCTTTCCAATAGGTTAAATTCAATCTATTAAAATAATTGAACTTCATGTATTCTTCAAATGCCATGTCTTCTTCCTCTTTGGAAAATCATTCTAATTATTGTTATGTTAATGGCAAAGTGATGTTTACATAGTAAATAAAAGCCTCAAGTTGTTGGTGCATTCTGTGGTAGATAAGTTTATCAAAATTCAACACAGCATTCTTTGTTATCGATTATAAATCAAATATCATACACTTTATAGTGTTTTACCTCAGTTGAATATTTCATTATCCTAGTTTGTTTTTTCTCTTTTACAGATAGATTGACAATAGATTGTATATTTACAGTTCTTAAGGCTTAACTGTAAATGTTTCAAACATTTATCAAAGCTTCACATCTATTATTCACTTAATCTGCCAACACATTTATCTCACGTTATAACAAACAAGGTATCTGTTTAATTGTTGATTGGAAACCAGTTCAAATTCCCTTAGGAATGGTTTAGCACACGCAACTTATTTTCCCAGTTTATAAGGAATATGCTAATTGCTAACAGATAATTTTAAACAGACTCTCAGTGAACAATAGTGTTTTGCCGTTTAGTGAAATGGGGAATTCATTACATCGCCGCAGTGACATTCAACCAATTAATTATCTTTTGAACTTTTTGAGACACTTTGTTGTCTGTAAAAGATTAACAGTTGATCAATTAACATTAACAAAAATAAATATTATGAATTAATTGTCAGTTAATTTTGTAACGTACATTGTGATTTAAGCGTACACTTATTAAAAATGTACTTTCTATATTTGGCATAAAATGTTCAATATTGATTCCACAAGGTTATACAAACTTCCCACAACCCCCCACACACACTAACACACTTGTTGTTTATATTTATTCTTTTCTAATGAATACATTCCGAAATATATAAAAATAACTTTCCTTCAATAGCCTTTAAATTTTGGTGTTCTTTGTCCTAACTTTAGAAATACGACTAGGCTAAACATTAATACTTCACATTTTTTCTCCAATCCCAACCAGTCAAACGTACTAGAATAGATCAAAACATGTTCAATAATACGTCAAAATAATATTAACATAGTACTCTTTCTAAATCGAGAGTGTTCTCCAAAAAGAACAAAATATGTCAATATGACCTTTTTATACACACATAAGCAGTGGTAAATTACTGTAGTCAGCTTTGGTCTAGTTTGGTCACTAGACATTATCAAACCGAAGCTCATTGTAGTAAGAAGTCTTTAGGCGTGTACACATAACTAGCGTAGTCCCACAAATAGCAGATTTTTCAAAGAAAGAATTACAGTCCTGGTTTGAGTTCTGCATAAGTTAGTGACATTTTTCAAAGACTAAAATTACATGTATACCTGTGTTATAATTTGTATGAACTGAATTACTATGAGCAGATGAGCCTATTTGGACAAAATTATTTAAACTTTCCTCACAATGAACACCAAACAGAACTTATCATGAACTTGATATTTCACTTGATTAACGATTTTCAGTTACTTTATAGCAGAAATAGAATCATGGTGAAATAAAAGAAATTATATAAATAATAAATAAAAGAAAAATAAAATAAGTCTATATCTAAAAAATAGATTAATTGTAAGAATGTTGGAATAATTGCATATCAAATGTACAAGATCTTACGTGTGAGAGCATGGGAAGATTCCAGGAGGCTGCTATGCGGGCTTCTGTCATACAGAAATCCTCCGGACCAAAGAATGCCACAGCCCCTTGTTTCCATAACTCTGTAACCACCTCTACCGAACGTAAATCTCTGTTTTCATTATCCCCGAATATATAGTCCAAGGTATAGTTCTGTAAGATGTTCGGATCAGCATTCACGTTTTCAATGGCCAGTACCAAGGCCCCTGACACCTTTTCACCATCCCGCTCGCTCTTAGGTCCGGAGTGAGTCCCTATATAACCCACCAGTATGCTATCTTTACCAAAAATAAAGTATATCCTGGAAATTGATATCAACCAAAATAACACAACACCTGTCATCGCCTATGATTCACCACAAGTCATTTCGAGATACAAAACCTTTTTGACGATCAGGTCCCATTTACCATGTTGACTTACAGTTTAAGTGAGTAGATTTAAGTAAAAAATTAGTAACTTTGGACGAAGGATAATGGTATACTGCACTTAATATCTCTACAATGTAGTCATTTGTAGCAAACAGGAATTTCGTTAACTTGAAATATAGGTTGTAGTATTAGTTCACTACACAAAGGCGAGTGCATAACAGGATGACATTTCCGTTTGTGTGAAGACCGCGTTTTGAGTCGTCTAGAGAAAGCAGGAGTGATCAATTCTACGCATGTCAGCGCACAAATTCGGCGCATTGTGACCAATATCGCCCGTGGAAACACAGACTATATCTGAACGCTGAGCGCGTTCATTTTATTAACATTACCTTACATCGATAGTACTTTTATTGAACCGCGATTAACATAGCGGGTCATTCACTGATTATTCCATTGACGGTATTATCAGACTGCAATCCATTGTTTGTTCAAATCAAGGTACTGTCAAAATACAACAGAAAAAGAAAACGCAATACAAACGTGTGAAGTTCGAGGACAAAAGATTAATTCTGTGTAAGACTAAGATAAAAAAAAAAAAGACAGAAGTGAGTACTTGTTAGGCCATGTAAAGCAGGGACAGTTCATTCTATACACATCATAGCCACAAGTACGTTTTGTGAAACAATTCTAACGTTCCATATAGCTGTTTGACTGCATACAATAAATGCAATATAAAGTGACGTACTTACATGGATGGTATTTTCGAAACGGCAATACAAGTTTAGTAAAACTTTGTCTTGTTCGTAATATCAAGGTTAGTCAGAGCCTTTGGTGTTTTCTTTGCTAAATCTGTTCTTAATGTTAATTTGCAGAATCGTTCAATAAAATGGATCGATGAAAGAAGCATCTAACCATTTCGGAACCATACGAATACAATTTTTTTCTGTTATTTTAAGAATTTAACATCTACAACGGAACAGCATATGGAATCGTTAAATTGCTTACACTCTTGGCCTGATCGTTGTACGGAATACGCTGGTCCTGTCTGCGTGTCAGTCCAATCAGTGGCGGAAACCGACATAAACGATGCTGGCAACACAGACGACACCGCGAAACATTTACAAGACAAAAAACAGGACATCACAAGAAATCGACTTCCTTTTGCTCCTTGGCTTAGACAGAACTAATCCATCGCTCCAATCTCTGTAACTCTTTCGCTTTTCAATGAATCGTTGCCTTCGCCCACCTCAATTTTATTTTAGTATGGGGTGTATGTTTAGTCTAGAAGTATTGGGGAGCCTTGAGCAGTTAAGCCCTGGATTAAAGGAAACATAACAGATACGTGTCGGTAAATGCGTGGATTGGAGGGTATTAGTAGAACTGTAAGGAATGTTTTAGAACTTGGTGCATCTCACATTAATATTTCGAGTTGCACTTACAACAGCCAAAACAATTGTTAATAACTCTTTATGAAGTTGCGCGCTGAGAAAAATGCATGACCGAATTATGTATTTGTCTACGCTATTAATTATAACAATAATTATGAATGTAATAATGAATTACTAAGTGTATCGCAAGCAATACTTCTTTTCCTGTGCGTCAATTATGAATATTCAAGGAAGTCATTTTAACGTTAGCAGTAGTTGCGTTGTCTGGAAGATACATTCTTAAATGTAGACAGACGCACGTCGATGCTGTGGAATGATATCCAAACGACCAGTTATGAAAAACAAATAACTTACATGCTATATTTCATTTAAGTACACAAAGGTAATACATTCTAGAACTCTTTGATGAGATCGTTGCGAACGACAGCGTTATTGGTACTTGACGAAAGAGCTGGATGGTTGCCAACTACTCAAAACTATTCAAAGAGGCCTCGGGATGACAGTATCGGTTGTATTCAAATGTATTTTACATGGAATATATTGACATGGCTTCCAAGTTTACTATTGAGAAAGATAAATGTAGATTTGAAAACGACGAAGGGAGAAATAAATTGAAAATCTCACGAACAACACAAGTTGACCACACACGGAAAGAAACGCATTGTACTAGCCAGACAACAAATCATAAACCAACAGCTTACATTTGACCAAACTGTGGAAAATAGAATGCCACATTCATGTTTGATTGCTATTCCGGTCTTTTAATTTAAAAACTGTCTTGCAAAATTGATTTTCGAGGAAATGAGAGGTAATCAATTAGTAATTATCTTCGAAAAGTGTGTTGATTGACAGAAATTGACCAGGTATTCTCCTAATGACTTCCTTATGACCGGATTCCTGTCAGCCAACGCCCCTTCAAGTATTGCGTGTGATTGTCGAGCTAAAGACAATTATGGAATAAACAACCTGAATAAGTGAACTATAGAAATAACTAATTTGACAATACATTTTTATTGATAAAAAAAAACGGTATAGAAACGCCTTCTGTCTGTTCTTTTGGCATAAATATCTAGTTCCTGTTTCTTTGTAGACGCCTCTCCACTGTTAATATGTATACATTATATTTGAATTAAATTAGTTTTGTGTGACATCTCAGGAAACACTCAGAATCTATAAAATTGGAATCTATATGAAAATGTCTCCTTCTGAGTTATAGTCAATATAATATGGATAGATTTAAATAAAAATCAATTTGCTTATTTGAATGTAAGCAATTAGCGTCAATTTCATGGTGAAGTTAACCAACACCATTAAAGACAATTTAGGGCTTACACAATTCTAACCGATGGTTTATTTTAGTTTTGGATTGAAATTTTATCAGACATTTTTTTACAATTGGACAGCCGTTTATTAGGATTGACATAATTGATAAAGAGAAATGGTTGATCATTCAACCCCCAATAATTCCATACGATAATGTAATGAGTAAAACGGCGTATTGTCGATCGGAAGAAGCCATGGTCAAGCTGTTTTTCTCTTAACAGTGAATGGTATTTATTCATACATATTTCTAATCAACTGCAGAGAGTGGAGGTAGACTCTAATTGAAGTCAAGCAATACATACTGAAGTTGATCGTTTTATCTGATCGAAATAATATGGTATAATCTACGCTGCACATAGTATCGACAGTTTAGCAGCAACAACCCATTGCTTTTTAATGTTTATCCATTTGAACTGAAGGAAAGAAGCAAAAAATCCACCCCACACATTTAATAATTAATAACACAATCTTTGAAAAACAGAGAAGTAACAATCGCTATCATATGAAACTTACCGATTGCGGCTGACTTCCGGCGATAAAATGGCCATTGCAAACAGAGACTGTCCAAAATGAAAGTT
>JAVFBZ010183479.1:0-15153 GCA_032466195.1 Katharina tunicata
CAGGAGCCATCTAATCTTGCTAGTAATTAAAGCTATTGGGTGTTTTGGAAGGAATTGACTGTGTTAATGGTACAGGAGCCATCTAATCTTGCTAGTAATTAAAGCTATTGGGTGTTTTGGAAGGAATTGACTGTGTTAATGGTACAGGAGCCATCTAATCTTGCTAGTAATTAAAGCTATTGGGTGTTTTGGAAGGAATTGACTGTGTTAATGGTACAGGAGCCATCTAATCTTGCTAGTAATTAAAGCTATTGAGTGTTTTGGAAGGAATTGACTGTGTTAATGGAGCAGGAACAAGGTATTTAGTATTTTCAGAGCAATTGATTGTGTTATTGGTGTAATAACTATCTACTCCATCTAGTCAATAGAAATATGTAAACTTTCTGAATAAACTCAAACTTATGAAGCACCTTGATTCTTAAGTTACAGCAGTGACTGAGGTCATCATTGAAGTGATCCAAGAGAGAAAGAAAGAAAAGGGGCATTTCCTAATGTTTGTGTTTTCCGGCAGTCCATGCTACCAGATCATGTGACACATGCCATCAATTGAATTTAGGCAGCGAACGCAACCTGACAACACCTAGACCGAACTTACTACTAATACATGGATCCTTATCATATCTATAGCACTACCTGTCTTTATAATCAAACATTTCCTGATTTCAAAAGTTGTCAAATTGTGCATTTGTAATTACTATAATATGCTAAATTTTACCATTGCTTTATTAATAAATAAATAAAAATTAACCTATTTCTAAGACCACCTTTACTTAAAGTTCCTAAAAGAGTATCTGATGGTTTGTATCACACCAAAAAACTTTAATAACAGATAATTAGAATTTATAATCACATGTCAAGGACTGTACACCTATACCACTAGTGTATTTATTTCAGTCACTCTATTTTACACTACAAGGCAAAAACAAACAACACTCACAGAAAACGGCATTCTTGGTCAGAAGGTGTAAAGTTGAAAGTTATGCAGATGTCAAACTGGGACTGAAATGTAGAAGATTTCCTCTTAACAGTCTGGAGAATCATTTTTATGGAAGAACAAACATGTGGTTTAAATTGTTGAGAATAAAATCAAGTGTTGACTAATGTTCATAAAAGCACCAATGACGAGGACATACTCTTTAATTGAAATATGTCCTGGTTAAGCTAAGGGGATTATAGAAATGACAACACATATATTAATAATAGACTTTACATTCCTGGCCATTAGCAAATATTAATTAAACAAATCCACCACCTGAACTATACGTCTGAGGAGCTCAGACGATGGTTTTTGAGTTATTGCCTGTCGGGCAAACATTTTTAACAGGCACCTTAAATATCTCCAAAAACGTGTGACCTCAAACAAAATTGGCAACTACAATGTTGTCTTACCTTTTGACTTTAGTTCCAAAAATATTTCCAACCAATTATCATCATATATCTTTTTTATTTTGGCGAGAGAAGGCAGACATTCCTTGCCTCGCAATCTGTGCACTAATCTAATCACACTCACCATATAGGTCAACAAACATCAGTATGAGAAAGTTGGGTGCCTACTTTCAATGAGTTAAATTTAAGAACGATCTTGGATTATGGTTATACTTTGTGTTTTAAATAAAAGTAAAAAGGTAAGGGAGCATTTTCAAGATCAATTTTTTTTTTCCTTCAGACAAATTACGAGCTCGTTAAATACAAGGTTGTTTATGTGGGCGCCTACAGGACTTTAGGCGCTGTAGTTGACTAAAAACCTTATTAAACCTTGGTTTTTCACTGTCAGGCATTAAAAAAAATTCAGAAAAACCAAAGGTCTGAGCCACTCGGACTACTGAATTGTGTACTATATGTGAATATTAAACTGTTGACCACTCACTTTGACTTCAAAAGGAGAGAGAAGTTTCTCACAAAGACTTGTACCCATTGTCCACTTCCATACATCCTTAATGGTTGGAACATTCTCCTTGGAACAGTTTTTAAAAACATCTCTAAAAAAATAGAACGCAGATCATACTCTAAAACAGCTATAATTTCATTAACCATCTCTATAAAAAATGACAGCATTTCATACTCTAAAACAGCAAGAAATTCAATCTATTTGGAAGGCAATAATAACTTGATGGTTTTGGCATTCATGGTCACTGCTGGTGTTTGACGATTTTCAAATGTGAAGTCAGATGTATTGTCAGTTACTTCGGCACTTTGTATTGTTTGAGTTAACAGTTTAAGAGACCCCTACAGATTTTTTTGACACTGTACTCGGAATTAAATTGTCTAAAAACAATAAACCTGAGTTTAATAACACAGGATGTTAAAGACAACCACAACAAAGAGAGCTTAATATCAAGAAGAAGAAAACATGAAAGATTATTTAATTCATGTAATACATTATCACACTGTACCATATAACTCTGAGCATGAGATTAAAGGATAAAATATAATCCATCGATAATTTTATATCCTACTCGATCTAGCTATAAAGACACTACCCTAAATGCTCAACAAATTCGACCCCATTCACCACTTATCAAATTACATTTTATGCAAGGGTTACCAAGTGTAGAAACACACTGTTGACATTTTTAAGAAGTTCATACTTTAAGCTACAAGAAAATATAAGTTTTAGTTCCAATCTCACATTAATACCTTCAATAAATGACTTGAGACATAATTCCATGGAGGTCGAATTTGTTGAGCATTTAGGGTAAATTAGGGAACGTAATGGCTTGGTAGGTTACTTCACTCACTGACGGCTGATACAAAGATCTTTAACCAACTTTTAGTTTGTTCGCTCGATTGGGTTTTACGCCGTATTCAAGGTTATTTCACTTATACAACGACAAGCAGCCCAATTGGTGATAGAAACCATCGTAAACAATGCTGGCTGG
This sequence comes from Katharina tunicata, assembly GCA_032466195.1. Lineage (NCBI taxonomy): Eukaryota > Metazoa > Mollusca > Polyplacophora > Chitonida > Mopaliidae > Katharina > Katharina tunicata. The sequence goes on from JAVFBZ010183479.1 coordinate 2,880, forward strand.
CAACATGCAAGACCGGACAAAACATTTACATAAATTGAAATATTTTTTGTGTCGTTCGGAAAGTGACTGTTACTAGTTTTTTTAGATAACACTCTCTGACACTGAACAGATTCTAGTTCAGCCATCCAACTTTGAGGGTCGGAGATTCGATTCTCGCAAGAGTCTCAGTCTTCAAAATTCCTGAACTAGAATCTGTTCAGTTTTATTGAGTGTTATTCCAAAAAATGAAAAAACAATTTTTTTTAAATAGTCAAAACAGGACACCATTCAGGACACCACAAGAAATCCACATCCTGTGCCCATTAGCTCGGAGAGCACCAGGGCAGAGGAGGCTCCCACCCAACCACCTGCCCCTTAGCTCAGAGAGCATCAGGACACAGGAGGCTCCCACACAACCACCTGCACCTATTTTATTACCGTACCATATAAAACATGTCTCGTAACAAATACAGAGTGGCAGAATAGTACCACTAGACAATCTGATTTGTTTTCTAATATGAAACACCAAACTTTTATTATTATATATATTATAGTTTTTCTTTTTACTTTTCAGAAGGTTAGAAATCACTAAAGCTCTTTAATAAAGGGGGAAAAAAAGACTCACGGAAAAGTTTCTTCTAAATACAGCCATAGTGAATGCTAAAATGGAAAAACATTAATAAATTTATAGGGTATAAATCATAACTAAAATATATTGCCAATATCGGTTTCGATGGTATGCTTTGTACATTTCCCTCCATAGTCTCAAAAAGGCTTAAAAAACTATCCTTATTATCAAACAATACTCAAACCAAACAGAGTATAGATTCTGTACTAGGGCATAGGGAACTCCTGCCAACAACCAGATTATATAAGGAATGTGATTTAATAATAAAGTATGTATCAGAGATTAATTCAGTACACACCACAGATGGAAACAAGGATAAAAACACTTGCCTCTCTTATAAGAATACAAGGCGGGAGCATCAAGGAACAGATGTGTTCACTAAACTGAAACCCAGCATCATAAACAGCATCAACTATCTGAAACCAAGAAAGAAAATATACATCGATTGGATTGAGCTAAGCTGACAGCCTGCACAACCAATGGTGTAAGAATTCTAAACAATAAGTGAATAATTGTGCCAATATATTGCAAAAGAATAATAAAAGGAATACTTACACAACGCTTCGAAATAGTTTGTGACAACTACCTGTATATCCAGCTCACAGAAAGCGGGTTCAACAAATATAAAGAGCTCCACGTGTGTTCCATTCAACAACAAGTACATGGTAAATGTAGAAGAATACTCGATGCTCAAGAACAACATGTTGAGCCCTCCTTATCAGGAATGTTTGGAAAAATGTCCGTCATAACCTAAACATCAGTCTTCTAAAATGTTCAAGATAACCTGCATTTGTCCTTGCTTTGCGATTTAAAACGTACTTAAATGTGGATTGAGGAAAAAAAACAACTCAAAATCACTGTGCAATATTGGTACAAACATAAGATGGTCGACATGAAAATATCTGTTGAAAAATGCAACTTTAGATCAACACTTTGAACAGTTTTGAGTAACCTATAAATTGGTCTTCCTAAAATGAGTGTAGATTAGGGGGAAACCCCATTCATCCCGTTCTTACCAACAGCACAGGCCTGCTTATTATGGCTAAGTTATTTTGAAATCCTTCGCTACACAACAAAGTTACAGCCAGCACAAGATTAATTTTTGACATATTTTTAGATTTGACCTCTATCTGTGACCTAGAGCCACAGATGAATACTTTGCATGGGACACACTGTCTTATCATGGTGTACATTTGAGCCAAGTTATTTTGAAATACATCACTAAACAGCAAAGTTACAGTCTGAACACAATTTATATGGACATATCTTTAGATTTGACCTCTATCTCATTCTGTGACCTTGACCTTGGAGCCACAGTGGGACTTACATGCGACACATACACTAGCTCATCATGGTGAACATTTGTGCCAAATTATTTTCAAAATCTTTCTAAAGCAAAGATATATATTTGGCATTTTTACATTTGACCTCTATCTGTGAATTTGACCTTAGGGTCAAAGACGTGCAAATTACACACGAAACACAAGCTCATCCTGGCGAATATTTGCACCAAGTTATTTTCAAATCCTTTATTAAACAACAAAGTAACAACCCGAACAACATCCATTTTTGACATTTTGAATTTGACCTCTACCTTGACCTTTTGAGTCACAGATCGGACATGCCGGGCTTATACATTGTCTCGTCATAATGAACTGAGATATTTTACACAACGAAGTTGCAGACTGGACAAGATCGCACATTCACACACTGTTACATTAATGCACCATTTGAATAGTAGGTTTTTCCAAATTAACAAGGTTGGTGATTTTTGGCTCACAGATTTTGTAATCTTACGGAATACATGACACATGCAACATTTCAAAAACCAATAGACTGTTAGTCTGAAATAATATTGTCACTTTCTGTAATTACATTGACTCACAAACAATAAGTTTAATTTATGTAATTTTAACAACTGTTTTTACCACTAAATTAGAATGGTTTGTTGGTGAGAAAAGAACAATCCCTTTAGAAGACAAGAGTGACATTATATACAATTTTGTGTGTCGTGGTTGTCATTTGTCAATCTAGCTATGTTGGGTAAACTGAAACAAGTTTAGCTACAAGATCAAAGAGCATCGTATCAATATTAATAGTGAGATATTTCAACATATACAAAGTATCTTTATTACCTCTGTCATTTACTTAATCTAACCTCCGTATTGTACAATCTAGGTTATTTGTCAAGCACGCTAAGTGTAATTCTTGAAAACACTACTTTTATTGATAGATTAAAACATTGGCCAGAACTCCAGTACTGAGAGAGTTCCTAGCTATCAAAAAGATCAAACCTCAACTTAACCACGTATTAAAAACCAGTATAGACCTTTCTTTGTTTTAAGTTAATTTAATAATGGATTATGATACCAGTTGTAAATACTCTGATGTTTAACAAGTACTATACATATCAATATCAGAATGTTGTTTCTTGGAGTTGTGACTTTGGTCTACCTGGCATTCACACTCAATAAAAAAGCAAACTTATCAAACAAAGAAGGATACAGTTATTTAAATATTTCTCTTGAAGATACTTCAACTGATCTTACCCCAGACTATTGTTTCATTGTCTCATGTAATTACCTTTAGAGCAAATTCCTCCTCACAAAATGTCTGTAGTATACCTAAGCACAACACACAGGGTTTTATATTAGACTCTAAGTTCTCTGGTGCACTTGGATTAGCACTCGACGGAGTTAGAGTAGACAAGTCATCAACAAGATTCTGTAAGTCCTAAAAACAAAAACAGACAAACTGAAAATGGTAACTATTAAAATTTAATGAAATTTAAACAAAATATAAGATAAATTATCTATCTGATAATCATGAGCCTTCATTTTAGTATTGTTATTTTTTTGTATTAAGTTAGGTCCAAAAATAAAAATGAAGTGAATTATTTTATTTTTCTTTGAACAGATCTAATTTAAAAAGTAATTATCTTTTATCTAGTTTTATTACACATATACCTGTGGTGAGCTTTTGTAGATGTGGAATTTCTTCTCTCCTAGAAGTCTGAGAGCACACCTTGGGCAGCAACCCGCCTCTCTCAGGGCAATGATTATAGATCCCACCACCTCAGGTGAACCTGAATATAGCGACACCTGTAATGAGATGACATACACAAATAGTAGTACTGTTTCTCATAACCATAGCTTTACCGGTAATCCTATTATCTACGAAGACAGACAAATGTCATATTCCTTCTAAGCTGGTTGTAAATGAAAAAACATCAAAACATGTGCGATAAGATCTGATAATTAGTTCCTGTAGAAATGTATACAACCCTGAAAAATAAAAACATAATTCTTTTATCATTTTGTAACTTTTCAAATAATTCATATTATTATTTTCGAACTTTATTTATTTGTATAGCCGTCCTTTGGAAGTGAACAATTGTATAATGATCTCCTAATATCAGACATTTACTGTTCTTTCAGAGTTGTGACTTTGGTCTGCTATGCAAAACTGTCATTGTTGAAATCACAGTATTAACAGAATAGAAAACATATATGTATATTTATTTAGTTATTTACTTAACTTTGTTATAAATAGCTTGTGTGGCTTGTGTTTAAATAAACCAAAATATACAGTCAACAAGAATTGCTCATTCTTTGGAGTTGTCACTTGTCAGCCTGCACAACCATAATAATAGATTGTCCCAAAGCAGCTAAAAAAAGATATATCTGGTATCAAAATTATGTCAAGAAGGTGTACCCTTGGTGGGTTTTTTGTTCTCAATGTTATTTTACTCACGTGACATCGAACCAGCATATATAGTTGGTGAAGCAAGCAAGCAAACAATAAAAGACGACACAAGACATGCAAAGGAGAAGAAACATGACCAAACAAATCAGCAAACTGATCCACCATGTCTAGCACATATGTACTGCAAGACTGAAGTTACTACTTTATATTAGACACATGCTGTGGTTTGAAAGGAAATGTAAACCTTTGACATAAGACCTTACCCAAATGTAAATCTTTGACATATAAGACACTATTCAACCGTTACCCATGGAAAACATTTACACAAAGCGTATAATTACATGCTCCAAGTGAAATGTTTTACAAGCACCCCTTATTTGCATTAGGTGACTGGTCTTCACCAACCTAGTCTTCACATACACGGTCTGTCACCGAAGATAATCAATGGACAGTTTTATACAAATGTAGTATATTATGAAGTTTGCCCTGATTTAGTAAATTGGAAAGGCACACATGCTATGTCCTTGAGTGATTTTAAATTATGATTAAATTCTCACGAATGATATTATCCAATCAAGAGAAACCCACACAAAATCTTTAAGCAACTTTTTCTCTAAGTTTGAGTTTGTCAAAATTAAAGCCATATCAGCCTTATCAGGAACAACATGCCTGGTAGAAATTGAGATCATTGAGTCTCCATCGACCAGTTTATCTCTGCATGGAAAGTGTACAAGTAATTCAATGTGCTTACATGTTAGATTATTTAGTTCATTTTCGGGGCTGCTGAGAAGAGCAGGACGAATACTGTTTATATTTTTACTCATGGATTTCACCCAGATTATGTGTTTGAAGCGCTTGAATTAGTTTTTGGCACAGGGGCTGGTGTCAATGTATGCTTAAAAGTACATCCAGTATATACAATAAAAGAAAGGGAGAATAATTCCAAACCTTACAGTCCTGCATAAATTCACTGCACAGACATTTACTGTTGTTCGTTTGGCGGTCTACATACATTCGTTGGAAAGATAATTTGAATAATGACCCTTTCTGTCACATTCCTACCTCATACAACATTTGTGTTCGATGTTGGCAGCACGGTTAAATCCCAATTTAGGCCAAAGTCGGTCACGAGAAAGCCATGTTGTCAACTGTTTTAGAAAAAAATGACCTATGAGGCGTCAAGAATTTAAATATATGTAGCGGAAATTGTACAAGGTTAATCCCGAACTCAAGAATTTTTACAATGAACATGGGCGAGTTCTCCCGAATTATGTACGGGAATTAATCGTGAGAACAGGAAATGAACATGTGATTGGCACAAAAATGTCAGTTTATGCAGGTCATAAACGTTTGAACAACAGAATTTTGTTTGAAAGCAAACGATTTAACTGTAAATATTGAATATCGGTTCATAGCTTTTGTCGAGATGATGGATTATACGTATACAAACCGAGGTAGGTTGATATTAACAGGTATATTTGCAGATATTTGCTTTATTATACATTCCGATAACCTACTTATCGGTAGTAAACATGCCGTATCACTTCTGTTACCCACCTCTCGTATCAGTCCAGACGGCGTTATGCGTCTGGGTTGATTTATAATCTATACAACTACTAAACATAAATTGATTCCCTGTACTTGGTAAATATTGAGCTTCCATGCGCTAAGAACCGAGTTGAAAACCATTTTGTTGTACATCTGTCTTTGGATTAGCGTTTATATTGTGTTAAAGAAAGTATTTAACATACCGAATTAAAAGCCTCCATGAGATTATCTTGTATAACGAAGCTGTGTTGACTTCCACGGAAATGGAAATGGAAACCGAAAGCACGTTGTCGTACAGAAGAGGCTTCTTATGGGGGACAACTCTTGATTAACTCAGTCCGCGGCAATCAAGGTCATTTTTATTATTTTATGATCCGGGTTTTTTTTATGGAAAAAAAAAACCTCAGAGAAAGTATATAACTGTTAATAACAGTGTTATAAAAGGAGTCAAAAACTTAAAACTCAAAACAGACTGCAGCTGGTTTAATATTTGCTGCAATCTGATTGGTTATTATTCACCTTAGAAACCAAAGTTTGAAAATGGCTGACAGTGAGGGCGACGGGACTGAAAATGTCTCCGAGCCAACAGAACCAAGTGGAGTGGGTGGTCTTTCGAGTGCACCAGGTCAGAACACTGAGGAAAACTTGCCAGTACTGTTAACTCAAATCGAAGAGACCAGGACTCAAATAACACTGTCACTGGTTGAAGGAACTGACACTGATCTGCCTGACAGCGAGGACCATCGGAAGGAAATAAACGCTTTAGCCGAAGAAGTTGTGAAGAGTTCGATTGATTTGGTTGTGAGTGAACACGAACAAGCAATAGCTCAGACTGCAAAGTCCTTGACCGAACAAGTAGTGGCCACTACCGCAATGAATATGGAAATAAAAGACCGAGCGATGTTCTTGGCGGACAAGGTGGTCACGGGAGTAGCGATAGAGTGTGACATGACTGACAATGAAATTGGCCCGGACTCAGTGTTTGGAGATACGTACTTGGAACCGGTTCCTGATCCTTATAACAAAGCTATTGCATATCTGGAAAAACATAATATTCTACAACTATTCCAGGTAATTTCAACCTACATTCATGCTAAAAAGCCTGAGCATATTTTCAGTGTTTTGTTCAACTGGATGTACAGGTATACATGTATACAACCATAAAACGTCGTACCGTACGAAATGTGTTTTATAAGGTCAGTGATTGAGTGTACGGTCCTTGTGATTATCCAGTCGCATTGATGTGGGCATCAAGTACAATGTTTAAGAGAACTGCCACTCTGTCTTTCTCTCTGCGAAAACATAACTTTGATGGATTTTCATCTTCTGGTTGAACAATAAGACTAAACATTGAAATACTGTTGGTAAAAAATCAGCTTCTCCAGAAAATAAAACCTAAATTATTATGAACACACAATTTAATCTAGATAATTAATTACCCCCAAGAAAACATCACCAAGCTAAGCCCCAATCGGATTATCCCAAAAAACATTAAATTTAAAAAGAATTTTTAAAAAAATAGACTTTAATCTCAAAGTACGTGTCTGTAAACAATAGGCCTACATATAAACTAAATCTAACTGTAATCTTGAACAGAAATTTGAAACTTTAAATAATAATTTTAAAGAATCTAACTTTGAGTGATCAATTTATTTATTCATCACACTCGCGCATTGCCACTGTGTTATCCAGGCAAGTGCTTCCGATTTAAAGAATATATACGGAGAAGAAATCAAAGTACTAAACCGTTGAACTTTTAACGTGACCTTGACCATCAGTCTGGCGTCACAAATTTTGCACGCTGAACATCGTCATCATATGGTGACTTATACCAAATTATTTCAAAATCCCATTATGTGTAACAAAGTTATGATCCGGACACAAAGTCGCGGGTTTTTCACCTGACCCATCATCGTCATGGTGATCACATGTACCAATTTTTTTCAAAATCCCTTAATGCAGAACGAAGTTATGCCCCGGACAGGAATCCGGACTGACAAAAAATCAACATGTTAGTATCACCCGCAACAACGTGGGTAAAATAATAGCGTTTAACCATAAACGGTAATTACGTTATAAGCATCGATTGAAGAAGAAGAAAAACGAGTAGCATGCTTTGGACCGGGTTATATTTTAAAACTTAGGAATATCATCATTACGGGGTGTTTTAAAATAAAATGCCCACCAGATTAACCAGAAATCGTGAGAATTTTGGTTGTATGGGGGCTGTAGTGTGTACAAGCCACGAGAACCGAGTTCGCACAATAGCGGGTTTGATTTAAGCAACCGGCCTCTGCAAACAAAATAGTTGTAGGATGCATGTTGTTTCTATACCATTACCTCCAAATAAGAAGATCTTATTACCCAAGGCTAACTATCTCATGGAATAAGATTTTACAAGCATTATCAATGAATGGCCTGGTATCTGAATTCAGAATACAACTTGTTTTGTTTTTTGTAAACATCTACATGTTGGTAGCCAGGGTATTTACCTTTCATACATATTTACCTTACGTACAGGCCCATTAATAAGTCGACCTAGTAACAGTTTTCGATTTTCTTGTTTTACAGGGTCTGACATCAAACGTTGTACTCCACCAGCCTACGGATCCATTAGAAGCTATGATGGAACAACTTCAGGTTTTAAAGAACCCACAACCATCGGTCGAATCTATAGGAAATTCACAGTTTGCATTGCTGAATTAACACATATAGCCTACTAAAATAAGTGTTTGTGTACCATACTTTTTCACGTGTGGCTTGTTTTATTGCTACTTTACAGTTTTAACGTGGAGTTGTCGACATGGCTGCTGGTTGGATTATGCAATAACAATAGGATCGGAGGTAGTCTACCTTCAAGTCCGTATCAAATTGCACAGACGTTAACGTTTTGTTTGTAATTTGCTGACATTGATGAGTATCTGTGAATAGGCGTGCCCAATGCAATAACGTTTCAGCAACAAAGATCAAATACATGTAAATTATGTAATATATTAAATAAAAGGGTTTACAGGTTGAAACGTGCAATGGAAAAGACTCCAAGTTGTGTCCATGCTAGCATATCACAGCTTAAAATCTTTTGTTCATATATAACGGGGGTATTTTTTATTTAATCAAGTCGCATTAATGTTTGCCAAAAAGTCTTGTTTAAAATTGTGTTCTTTGAATAAAACTGACATGGAACATTTTCAGAAAATATTTATGATTTCCAACGTCTTTTGGGTACCATACCTTCGAGATGAAAACAACGTTTTGTAATATTTCTGTAATAGTTTGTCATATCACTTCTGTATAAATATTATAGTAGATAGAGGGTTGGACAGAGCTTTCTGTGTCGTTAAGGCGATTTGTTCCTGTTTTTTGAGCTCTTAATGTCTTGTGTTATCTTCTTTGTTGTCAGTGTCACGGCTAATAATCGCATGGCAGTTTGTAAGAAAATATGCAAGATAAAACTTCAAATGTGAAGTAGCATATATCCTTCGGTAGTAGATTTCCTACAGGATATAGATGTTCGGAACTGGAACGCCAGTTTTTATTTTACTGTGGTATGTAGATATCAGTCAGGACAATGTTTTCTACAAGGCAAATGAAAGGGACTGGATAGTGGCCCCATGCTAGATATCTTGCACGTAGTGGGGGATGTCATGGAAACAACTGGCCAAGATCTATAGAGAGATAGTTGTCCAGAGGTTAATATCCTTATACAATAAGCGGATATATTTACACCTTAAAAGCCGTCTGTTGTTATTGCTTTAAGTAACGACAATTCGATCATTAATTCGACTTCAACCGATTGAACAAACATTTTAAAAATCAAATGTCGTGAGTTTATGCGAATTGCATTTAGACCTGATTCAAGAAAGAATTAGACTGTTGGCATGGTTCTACAAAGACAAATTAAACACGTTTTTGTCCCCCACGATGTAGAAACCGTTTACGACACATGTAACAAATGAAACGAGATAAAATGAAACATGAATGTAGAGTTCAAGCATGTCCTCCAGATTAACACCTCCTACGTACAAGCGGGGGATGTGAAAAAACGGCAGCTGTCCTCGACGCTATATAAGCTTTTCTTTCGGCGTAAACCAAGCAGTTTGTCTTTCTCTGTGGACTTAAGTCGGCGAATCGTCTACACATTGACCAAAATATGGGTTGCAAATATTCAACAAGAGACTTTGTGGAAAGGACAAATAAGATGATACCGAGAGTCTCCCTTCTGCAGGCCTGCCTTGGGGGATTGAGATCGAAGGGAAAGCCGGTCAATGGCTGCAAAGAAACAACATATCGCAAGTCATTTTCATGCACAAAGGAGAGCAAAGATGATAGATATCAATCTTCAATAGACTCCAACAATTTTCATTCCTATTCCAGAACTCTCTCCTCCGATTTTCCTTTGACCTGTAGTCACCAATCTTCGGACTTCCAAACGACTAACCGGCCCAAGTGTCGGCCAAGCCGTAAATCTTGTGAGCACAAAACAATCCCGCCGCTCACCTCAACAAATCAGACCAAAGTGGTAGTGCAGGTTCACCAACAAAATACCAATTTTTCTTTTGGCGACGGCCAATGTGACGACTCTGATAGCAGAACTGATTCCACACGGTGTTCTCGTGGACAAGCTCCACCCAATCGCAAACAAACTTGTAGATCCCAAAAATCCACATCTAGTCACCGAGACAGTTGTGCCAGACATACTCATTCTGAAGAATCCTCATATGATCGAAAACACGAGAAGACGAAAGTAACAAAACAGCACAGAAATAGCGTGCCACGGAAGAAATCCATCGGTTTTCACGAAGGTTGCGTTGGTGTCCAAAACTACCAAAGAAACAAGAAATACGAGAATCATCCGAATGAACACCGTAGTGAACATCGCACCCAGGACACAGATGAGACGGGACCGTGTTGTCAATGTCGAACACGTCGTCGCAGCAGAAAGGAAAGTGTGTTGACCAGAAATAATACGGTTGGTGCCATCATATTGTCTCAAGACGACGTGATCCAAGCTGGAAATTGTTCGCGCCCAAGACGTAACAGTTTGTCTGATGTCCCCGACAATCGTTTCCCAAGAATGAGAGAGTGTCATACAACAGTAGACATCCATGAAACCCTCACCACGGATATAAACCAAACACAGCACGTAAATTTGAACGAAGTTCCACACAGCTTAGCACGAGTCATTTACGTTATTCCATTTCCCGAAAACTGAACACCCACGCATGTATACTTTATTGCATGATGGCAACTAGGTTCAGACATATGTGAATTACATGTGTCCACTGTACACGAACTCTCTGCTTACATTCAACCCTATTGTATATAGCATCTGATTACCGTATTTAATTTGTACAGGATGTATACTTGCAAAGGCCACATATGTAGTCGCTATGGTATCCCATATTGTTGAACAGACAATCGATTTTACTGAACCAGCACATCTTGTCCAGCGACATGTATACGGTCTTTAATAATCTTTTAATTTAATGTAAGTTTTTTTTTTAGATATATAAAGACTGGAAATAGTATATATACCGGCAATTGTTGTGTTTTTGTATTTGTAACGTCCTTAGTTGAACATTCTTTTTTCCTGGTTCTATGGTCTGCTCTGACGTTTCTTTAGCATGCGGATTGGGCTCTCTAAAATTAATTTATTTAAAAATTCAGTTGTTCCAGTGTATGTATAAAGGGGGAGGAGGTAAAGCTTTAATAACTCACACACTACCTGAGTGTGACTTCAAGAAACATATTAAATATCAACATTTATTACGCTGCGGAGGGCAAATATCATGTAGGCCTACACTGTGAAATACGCGTATAGATGTGGAACAAGCAGCAAGACACCGCAAACCGGGTTCAAATGTTCCAGTATGGAGTGATATAACTCAACTCGCATCGCAAATGAAAGAGCGAAGAAAAATCTTTGATGCATATATAAGATGGGGTGAAATCATCCAAACAGACCACAATAGTTGGTCCCTGCATTTTTTTTCTCAAAATTTTGTATACATATCAGATTGTCTTAACAGTAACTAATCACAACATTATGACTTTTTATTCTGGTAAATTTATTTGCTTCTTTAAATTTACTGGTTTCCTTTACCTTAACATTATTTTCTTGTGTATGTCAGTGCGAAGTTCACTGCTGATGATGGGAAAATGAAGCCGAAATATTCAGTCAAAATGAGCCGTTCCTTTTTCGAATTTGCACAACTTGTGTACTCTGTACTATTAAGGTGTTATTAAGCAAAGTAGGTGTAAATCAACTACGTATGTGCACAGAAATGTCATGTAGGTGTCCTTGATAAAGAGCCACGTTGTGTTGTGTAAAAGATCGAATTTCACTGATTGATGAAAACAGTTCGCAATACAGGAATTGTACAAAAGAAGACAAAGTTAACTGATACTTTTAAC
>JAVFBZ010183490.1:0-15152 GCA_032466195.1 Katharina tunicata
ACTTCTGCATTGTTTAGTTTTTATTTTATGTCGTTGCAAACATGTGGTATCGTTTCTTTTGGACACTAGTTTAGTTTATTATACAGATAGAAAAAAAATGTCAACGCCTCTTATATGTCTAGACTTTTGATAACGGTTCGAGTATGCAATAATATAAGACAACATTACCATAAAAATGAAGAATGGGACGGGAGACATTTTTTTATTTATATTTCACAGCATACAGACTGCACGGCAAAATGATATCAAAGGCTAGTCTTAAAGTAACACTTCATTTCATAGCTGGTCTGCGTTTTGATATAGCCCGCCTGAGGTGATCACGTACGATAACAAGACTCAGCTTTGCACACACAAAAAACGATCCTAATGATACATAAACTTTATCCAAACACATAAAATGCTACCAAACATATGTACTTAAAACATTCTGAATTTTAGCAAATGTATACAATTTTAATGCAAACATAATTTATCGAATAATGCAATAATTGACCTGCCACTCAGTACATCAACATCTATCTCCATCAAAGTGGAGTCCAATAAAATCTTTCAATACTAAAAATATAATAAAAGTTTTATTTAAAGTAACATACGCACTCAAAAGCTCTGAATTTTGCACTATCACAGAATCTCATGAAAAATTGATATTTTTCTCAAGAAGTACAAGTTAGAAGCTTTCCAATAATTCCAACATCAAATTTGTAGGTCGAAGGAGAGTTTTTTAATAACTAAAAAACTAAAAACTGAATTTTCTGTCAGAATTTTTAATTGGAAATTTGTCAGTCTGCTGTCACAGCTCAGACACACTTTGATGTACCGACGTCACTCCTAGTCAACCGTGTTAGCCACATAATATTGGGTCGTTGTAAACAAGGTTCGTTACCGCGGCTGGATCAAAGTCATTCTGAGCAAATATGGCCAGCCCTCCTTACGTAAAATTCAAATTACTGCTATATTTCTCCTGGTCCGTACAAGCTTTGTACCCAATGAATATTTTTTATTGTAACGTGTCTGTTTTAGTTGTAAAAATCAAGGCAAACGGAATTAGTTCAAAAATCCAAATTTTGGGTGCGTATGTGACTTTAACTTTCTTGACCTTTGCCCAATATTTTAAACCCAACAAAAATAAGCTTTTCATAAATACTTTACAACTATCGTTATACGGGATAACAGGATTTTTAACATATTCCTCTAATATGTGGAGTTTGCCTTAACAGTGTTTGGTGGCAAACCAAGAGCTGTAAAAAGTGTAAAATATATTTGTCAAATATATACCACAACATAAAACTTTATACACGCCGATAAGAATTTCGGCAATTAAGTTACAGTTTGGAGTTAAGGGTGCCAGTCGTGGTGGCGGTTCTAACATTCCGCAATGTAAATGTCAGTGCTGTAAATAAAATAATTTTCAACTGAAAATTGAAAAATTGAAATTTTTAGCAGTATTACGCTAGGCACAGGTCTGAATGCTCCTTGACTGAACATGGCAGAACAATATAGCCATTTTGTAATTTACAAGGTAAAATATTCCAAAAACCTGGCAGGATTCTAGGGTTGCTCAAATGCGAATCTTCGGGGTTGTTTTTGTTTACTTATCACCTGCGAGATTATACTTCCACCCAGTATGAAAATATTACAACCTGGGTGGAAAGTATTTTCACTCCGGTGATAATATTTCCACCCAGGTGATAAGTCACGCGATATGTATAGGCATATTCTATCCCTTAAGATGAGTGGTGGAAATATGATCATCCAGGTGAGAATATATCCACCCAGGTGACAATACTTTTCACACAGGTGAAAACATTTCAACCCAGGTGAAAATACTTTCTACCCAGGTGATAAGAAAACCATAATTGAAAACAAATTTTAAAAAGCGCGAAAAGTAGCATTTGGACCACCAAAGGATTTACATCAGGAAGTTGGATTTGGCTTCATAATATGGTCAGAAATTAATGATATATTACCAACTCTATAAATGAAATCTAACAGAACTCTAGCTTTTAGTAGATTGGCTCCTCGGGCGTAATGACTGCCGTCCGGGCTCATTAAGCCTTTGGTTAAATTGAATGAGTTTAAGAAAGGCACATTATGGCTCGCCAAGAATGGTCTCAAAGCGCTGTTTAACTTCAAAACGTTTGGGTTAAGATGATTGGGTACTTTGGGTGTTTTTAATAACCCTAAAGAATGAGCACCAACCCAGATCACTTTGGGCCAAATTTGTCCAGAAGTTTCTAACATATTTAACACAGGCTGGGCCACAATTGGAATCACAGCATTAGGATTGAAGGCGTCGTGATGGCCTAAACCTATAACGAGAAGACTGTTGGGCTTTCCTATTAATACCTTCACCACTTGGAGGATTTCCTTGGCGTAATGCGTTGAGTAGAGCTCACCGAGTAAGATGTTAACCTTACCAGAGCAAGGCTGGTGATTAGAACGAACTCTCATTCGACAGACTTTTTCTGTAAACATATACATGCCGTAGCACTCACGCTTTAAATCTGAAAGAGAAAATGCATATTGTTCATATTTGCACACTGTTAACTAGAAGAAAGAGACACAAACAGGGTGTTTCATAAATATCAAGAATCAAACTAAACATCTGTTACTATTGATCCAGGTAATTCCTAAAGAATTATATTTGAAAATTAAGAAAGAAAACCCTACATCACACTTTTACAAGCTAGGATCACTAGATTAACTCTTTTGTTGTTTGTCTGTCGTAGCATTTCTACCTGTCTATGATGTTACACACGCGCGTTGTAACGCCCACGAGGAACCGTGAATATATACTTCCTGTTGGTGCTCTATTTCTGGTTCATCTGACGACTACAAATTGACAGTATTAACAAAAATTCAGGGAACAAAGATCTTTAAATAAAATTGATTATGGAGAGGTTTTATTAAAAATCTGTTAAATGCACCTGCTATCTACCATGGAGACGCACAGTCAACATCGTGACTCAAGCGGCGAATCTTCAGAAATTAATCGATGCTAAAGCCATACTTGCAGTTATTTTAAAAATAGACTTGTTTCCGGTTAAAATCCAATACAACACCAGAGCCTTAGCTAGAAGACGAGTTGCTTTATCCCTGCATAAAACAATGGGCAGATAATTGGGAAAACTAGTGTTTTCATCTTTATTTATTCATATTATATTCATATTCATATAATATTTCAAAGCGTTCTCAACTAAGAGTTAACATATGCATATTGCTATATATTACTTTCTGAAGACATGGGCTAAAATTGGTCCTTGCATTAATACTAATAATATTTACCCACCTTCCGTCATACCAGGTACCATACTGCCATATTTACGGTCTCCAGTCAGTAAAATCTGAAGACCCATAAACATGTGCCTCATGTGAGAGTCTCCGATAACGTATACCGTGGCCCCGTCCAAAGTCTCGCAGGCTTTGGCCGATTCGAAGTCATTAACCTGACAGCTGCTATTGTAATTCTTCCATGTCGAGTATTCAGCGTAAAGTCGAGATCTCATATCGTAACAGTTTTCACATCTACATTCTTCAACAGTTTTATTTTGGCACTGTCCGTTAAAGCAACATGGTGTTTCAAATCTGGGATCACAGACGGCGCGGAACCACTCCAGTCCCGGCCCAAAAGTTATAGAACCACACTTTTTATCTGGTCTCTGTAGAGGGTTGGGAAGATTATACTGTCCGCGAGTTTTAGTTAAAAATGTAACCATTTCTGCCTCTTGTTCTTTAGAGAAAGGTTGTTTTGTCCATTCCCCTGATGTCAAACAGTCTAGCAATTTCTGCTGAGACACTACGTCAGACGAAATTGCAGCAGAATTCACAGCCTTTTTCATTTTGACAACACCATTATTGTTCATTATGGTAAATGGTGCGACGATTGTACGCCTTATGCCATTGTTTTTGATGGGAAACAAAACACTTATACTATACACAGTCAACAATAAGGCCACTAAAACAATGACAATCTTCATTTTCTTTCCTTTTATAGGCAGCCACCTACATATCTGAAAACAAAAAAGATTTTTGATAAAATATGTACATTTTGATATTAGATTTGATAGCTGACTAGTTTTTATAATATAATGTTTTTTCTACGGCTAGACTACTTGAAGCAAATCATATACTCACTCTTCAAGATAACGACATCAGGTTGAATAACAGAAAATCACAGCACATCACTCACTGCCTTATCCAGTTAAGGCAATATGGCTGTAGTCTTTAAACTTTCGTTTAAACTGGTCTTTTTCACATGGGTTACCTTCGATGAATTTCTCGTCGAATATATTTAGGGTTGCTTTTTTTATAGCCGATTCAGTTAGTGGAGGCAATCCTACATTACAAATTGAAACAGTGACGAAGAAATGCATCGAATATATTTAAAGCGACTGTATGTCGGTACCGAAGGTGTAAGATTGTGTTACATTGGACACCACAACAAATCTGTTTTTGGGAGAACCGCTGGATTGGGAAAAACATAAAAAGTGCAACTGTTCTCTCGGGTACTTTGTTTGAATATAACCTGAAATAGTTGTTAACACAATAAAAGTAATGACAGGCCCAGGTGTTGCTGAAAGGTTGAATAAAACAATTAAACGTAGAATAAATTTACCCTTTGCTGATTCTCCTCTGATCATGTAAGAAATCAGAGCAA
Source organism: Katharina tunicata (assembly GCA_032466195.1). Classification (NCBI taxonomy): domain Eukaryota; kingdom Metazoa; phylum Mollusca; class Polyplacophora; order Chitonida; family Mopaliidae; genus Katharina; species Katharina tunicata. Next base: position 4,658 of record JAVFBZ010183490.1, read on the forward strand.
AATAAATATAAAACATTATTAAAATGATTGGTTGGCTATTCATTAACGTTGTGCCCAAGGCTTTATAAAGAATGCATTATTTCATCTGTAAGAGAAGTATTAAAAATGATTAAGCTTGTGTGGAGCTCTCTCCGATCATCGATTCAAATACAAACGAAAATTTAAGTTAAAGCCTTTAAACCAAAAGAGCATTGTACTGAATAATCGGTACTGAATACTGAGTACTCAAATGTACACGCGTGTTAATACGTTACAATGGTATATTTATTAAGTATTTATTTGTTTCGATTCGTTGACAAATTTGTATTCAAAACAATGGTTCAACATGTCTAAATACAGCCAAGCGTATCAGGCGACTGTCGGCAGTTGTCTGTGTAATTTGAAGAGTCGCGACTGATCCGTAGAAAACTTGGTTCTCATGCGCAGGCGAGTAGAATATGTTTTACTTTGCTGCGACCGTCGATGGCTACTTGCAACCAGTTGCTTCAATATACCCGCATCTGTTACAGATCAAAGGTATTTGTCACAGATACGGAGAATTGTTAAACTGAAGTAAATTTACATTTCGGATTGGATTTCATGAGCGCTTCGACCTGAATGATGTTTTTAGTTGAACATTTCTAATCATGGAAAGGTAATTTCATATCAGGTATGACAAGTGTTTACTCTTTTGTTGTAATCTTTCTGGGTGCACCCACGAATGTCGAACTATTAAAAGAGCTGAATAGGAAAAAATATCGTCCCAAAAAATACTTATGTCATAGGTTGGAATATTGTTAGTAAGTAACAATGCTTCAATGGCTCGTGCATATATAGTCTCTGTCATTTTAAACTTGCCGTGAAAAAGTATCTGACTTAACACCATGTCGTGTCGACACGCAAACCAAATTGATCCACTGGAATCACTGGAAATTTCGATACTAGCCGACTTCTTAAGATTGAGCGTCGACTATGCCAGTCACACGTCGCAGATGATCGAAAGGATGACAAATGCTATGCTTGAGTTAGAATATAGACTCACCGACAAGAGAAAGAAACATCAAATCTGCAGTTTTTGTAACAGTTTCGTCGACCTGACAGTCATTTATTACAGTGTGTAACACGTGGAGGAGAACCGAGCACTACTGTCACGACACTGATCGTGTGCCTGATCTGTCGTCTGCAGAAATCTGCTGGCTATTCATTATGCTAATCCGGCTATAAAAGTCAATTAAAAACTAACAAAATATACCTTCACAAACTCTATCCAGATTTATTTTTTTGTGCTGTATGTTGGTGGGAGGCTAAATGCTGGGTGACTGGGCACGTGCACCAAAGCTCCGGCCTTAATCCGGCACTGATTCCAGGGTTAGATTAAGGAATGTCTCACACGCCTTACTCTAGCTTAGGTATACACTGATCAACTGGTGTGTTGGCTTTGGAAGATGTAATTGATTCGATAAGCCGGGCTCAGTATGCGTTGACAAATTGCAATAACAAATTATGTTTGTTAAAATGGAATAGACTAATATTGATTGATTGATTGGTTGGTTGGTTGGTTGGTTGGTTGGTTGTTTTATGTCGACTCAAAGGAATTGCACTTATTAAAGTGAAATATCCTTGAACACGGCGTTAAATATCAATCAATCATCTAATTTAACAGCGGTGTATTCCAACTGTAAACCGTGACACTAATGCAGGCAAATAACGTGAAGTCACTTGAAGTGTTCTTTGATGCAGAGACAATGTCCCTCCAGTGTTATGTGTGACGGCATGTGGCATACTGCTTCTTCACAGGATGGCAGAATAGAATAACAAGCTTTAAATGTTACAGATATATTTAATATCCATCCAGTGTGTTCGCCCCTTTTTCTTTAAACGTCTGACTAAACTACACAAAATAAATGTACAATGCAACAAAATGAAGCATTCTGCTTTATAGTATACCTAACACTATTTATATTTTAATTGCAGGTTAATCTTGGATATGGCATACATGTCAATGCTCAGAACCTACAGCGTGTTAGCAAAGCAGATATCCCCAAAACCACATACACCATGTGTGAATTTGGATTTAGAAGGGTTGAAGTGGCTAACAGCACTTTGACCACAGACGACTGTCAAATGTGTTTAAACTAAACGGGTTTTCTGCGACCATTGGCAAGTAATGCAACAAGAAAATATCATAAAGTCTTTGTAGTAAACATAATTCACATTCCTGATGTGGAAAGTAGTTAAGATTTGATAATGAAAGCAGGATATTATTTGTTTAAAACATCATCTTTTATGTGACTTCAATTCTTAGCACTTTCTGATAAAGGGATGGGCAACTAAAGATTTAACTGTTACAAATAAAAAGAGTTGCTATCTAAGTTTCCGTTGCAATAAACCAGCCTTGTGTAGGATGTGATTCAACGGTGTGAAAAAATATTATGTACAACCAACTAACCATTCAGGTTGACAGCGCAGCCGTCATTGGGATACGGCTCTCCAGTCAGAGCTGTACAATGAGGGCAATCGAATGTCTGTGACGTCGTGAAAAGGCAACCAGTAGCAAATATGCAGTCTCAGATGGTGGGCATTTTTTAAATATATTTGTCATGATGAAAAAAACTGCCTGTAAAAACGCCAGTGTTAATAATAATAAAATGGCTGGTCCAGTTGATCAGATTTATGTCAATTGTTGCATCAGTCCAAACCCAGGATGTCTGACAAAACAAGTTTACTCGACTTATACGGGTTAACCTAAATACATTAAACACGCAAATAAAGACATTGATATGTGAAACCGTTGTATATGAAATGGCTGGTGTTCATTGGTAACAATCCACCGTGGAGGGGTTCTAATTAACGAAGGTGTAGAGACACAATCAAAATAAATAATCCACCGTTTGTGTTAAAGACACTATCAAAATAGAAAATCCACCGTTTGTGTTAGAGACACTATCAAAATATAACTGGAGAACTGGAAAGAGATACTGCATAGGTGTCAACCGCCTAGATGTGTATGGAAATGGTATGGATGAGTTGGCTGTGAACGAGTTGGTCGAGTTAACCTGATACCCTACAACCGAACATGTAGGTATACTTGCGAAATTCTGTATACCCCAAGGCATTCCCTCGATATATAGCAATCACATGATTCAAAGTAACAAGGCAATAGACGATTAAATCCGACCAAATCGCACAAAATGTAGATAACAAGTGTAGATAACTCCTTTTCTTGCATATATGATCTGTGTATTCATCTCTCAGCCTTTATCCCTTTGACGTCACCGGAATGTAGTCAACTGACCGCTACAAAGATTCTGATTGACCAAGGCTCTAAAACATGGCGCCTATTTTGTACTTGCTGCAGATCAAAGAACCGTGTATATTCTGTACTGCCATGCGTGGTAATAATGCGCGGGAAAAAAAAATCAGAAAAAATTGTGTTGGAAAAAGAAAGTAATAGGCTTCCACGTGGTGTGCGCCAATTGCTTGAACTTTCCATCACTTTAAAATTTAGAGTACTTTGGGCTTTTTTCTCTGTAAGGGTGAGTCCACCATACAGTTACTTGATTTAGGTGGCCTTTAGCCAAATATCTCACAAAAACTAGATCAGTAGTTTCATCACAATTTGGCATCGTTTATCACTTAAAGAGGATCTAGGTTTTTTGTTTTTCCCCTGCTTTAAACCATTATCTTTCTAAAATTTTACTTAGTTTTTAACAAAATTAAAAATTAAATATTAAATTAATTAAATTAATTAAATAAAATAAAAAGATATACGTTTATTAGTGATAAGGTTTCAGAATTGTATGTACTAAAACCTTTCTAGTTCTCAATATTTGTGTTGAAGAGAAGGGGCTTTTAAAACGTTATTTGAGAAAAAAATAGAAAGCAAATTCAAGCCATCAAAAGCGCATTACACACCGGAAATATGTTCCTTCTACATTTTTTATTGAGAGAACACAACTTCGCAAGAGTGAAGACAAAATCTCTAAGCGACAACTGAAACTAAATTTTAGCAAAAGAAAAATTTGAGTGGAGCAACCACAACATCTTGCATAGACAACATAAAATAGTTCGGTCTTAGAAAATATTCGCTTCGTTTTCTCAAAAAAACACACTGGGAGAATTTATGACGTGCTGGCAGAAATCAGCCACCATAAATATCTGTGCGGGAGTAGCATTTGAACTTAACTCAACTGAAATCAGACAATGTATCGCTGGTGATATATTTCGGGTCTCACCTTGGAAACAAAGTCTTGTCTGTTTTGTCACGCTTTAGAGCTGGCTGTTTGCAGCTCTTGCGGTCAGATAATTATTTTATGACAATTAGGGCAGTTAATAAGCCAAATACAGTTTCAGTTATCGATCAACGTCACACTTTGAAGTTTTGCCTCATGACTTTCCTTCGTTCTGATGTATAGTAGTTAAGCTCGGCTTAATTGTATTTGGATTTACATCCGTATGTCACACATATCAGTTTATAAATCTATATATCATCAAAAGGAACACAGACGTGCCAGAAAGATGAGGCCTTCTTTACCAGGCAGTTGGCAAAAGACAATGAACGGGAGTATGAGGCAGTCAAAGGCATACACAGCTGTGACTTTGTCCTGGACTCACTATCGAGCTGTGACTAAGCAAGGCTGGCTAGCCCGCTACTGCCTGGGTACGGCTTACATTCGTGAATCCCTATATTTCGTCAATGAGTGAAATATAAATGCCTCTTATATTAGTGCCGTATAATTACCAGACTGTTTATTTCATTGGCATTAATTTCGTTCACTCTTCCCTTTTTACGTTTCTTTCACCTATCCATGTTTGTTTTCCGTGCCTTGCCAAAATGTCCCTCCGGAACGGCAGCTTGGACCGCCGTTTTCCTGGCAATGAGATTCCCGTATGCCCTACTTTTTCCTGCCATGCCCATTTTACTACCTCGTGGCTGAACGACTGTGTTTCTTGATACACTGTCAGCAAAGATATTCAATCCATTGATGTTCTATATGAAATCGTTGCTTCTGTCCACCGTACACTCAGTGTAAATATGAATTGGAATATTCTCCCTATTCTGATCTGCAGTGACATTACCAACTTGTACTGGCATTGCTACTGATTAGTCCGCCGTTTATGAGTCGGAACGTAATCTCTATAGACATTTGGCTAGTGAAAACATTTCTGAATTATCTCCACGTGTTCATGTTGCTATTGTTATGATCATAATTGCTGCTAGGTTCATAAATGTGATTTATCTCATGGCTTTCCCGTCTTAAAATAGTTCCCCTAATGAGCCTCATTCGAACCTGTTATTAATGTTCATTTTAATCGTGATCATTTTGTACCTGGATGACCTTATTGTGTACCTGACTTGAACAGCCTTTCCAGATCAGTCTTTCTGTTTATAGGAAGGACGCTGATTCACGTGGTTGTGTCCTTGTGGACAACATGCGCACAACTCACAGACAGCTCAAATATGCCTCACGCTAATGTAGCAAACAGGAAAAAAGTTATTCGTGAGAATAAAATGGCAGAAGCTCTGTTTACTAATAATAGTAGATGATTTCTGGAAAGAAGTGTCATTGCCAAAACTTATTTATGCTGCTGAAGGGGTTGTTAGTTGTGTTTCAATTGTGGAAAAATAAAAATTGTTTCGGACCTGAATTACATTTTTAAAATATGTTTTTGCTGCTCTATCATCTATTATGCCCGGCTCACATAATGTAACGTTTGTGTTGCATTCAGATGTATTTGATAGTGTTAGTCAAATAAAAACAAATGAGCCACCAGCTATTGATGGTCATTCTGCGGAGCAATTCCAAAATCCACTCCTTTGTTTTATTTGTCCATTTATCTTCATGTTTTAATGCTTTGTTGGTACATGTTTACAATCCACCTACGATAACTCATGTTGTTAAAAATAAAACAGGTGATATAAATATTCCAGACATTTGCAGGCATAGCTCTGACCTACATTTTGGCTTCAACTGTTCTACAGACCAGTCTATATCTTTGCTGAAATAAATCCAATAGATGCAATAAAAATCCAGTTCTATTGTTTCTTTTATGGGCGCCAGCAAAGTGTTAATTTTGGACATTGCTTAAACAACGGATTGATTGCAATGTTCCAACGTATACTGTTAACTTATTGGGCGTATGCTTTAATGTGCAATCATTTGCTTTAAATGGGTTTCTTCATTATCAACAGTTTATATTGTCTTAAATTGAGTTCGACAGGGTGCGATTTTAACCATCATATTTCTCCTTGTATTTGCAGGAATTTGACAACTCGCAGAGTAAAGCAGGAGTAGGTTGTAACATAGCAGGCATTTTTATAAATCCATTGTAAATATCTGTTTACATTTTTCCATCTGGAATGACATTATATGCAACTGTGTGAAAACATGTGTGTCTTCCTTTGTCTTTTAAACGTTATGTAGATTTTGTACAGCTGTCTATTTCATTGGTGTGTTGGTAGGTATCTGTATTTGGGCCATATTATAAATAAACAGTTGACCGACACCGACGATATAATGAACAAAGAAAATAACATTGTATTAGAGCTAACATAGTTCCGTGCAAGTCAATAACTGTTTATTATAATCCGTTTATTTATTTAAAAAAATGTTGTTTACAGCGTACTGTACCAATATCTACTGTTTCCCATTGTGGATAGATTATACTATTGCCAGTTTCAGAAAAAATGAAAACTTTGTACAGTTATTTCGTCTGGTGGACGATGAACCTGAAATATAGCTGTAGTGTTAATTGTTTGTTTGTGTTACATAACGTTATGTCATTTGCACGAAATTGTGAGAACAAATGTATATATATTCGAATGTATATCTTGAGCCATCCAGGTATAATGAAACTAAAACAAAGACGAATAAATCTGATACTTTGGACATATATTGGAAACACTGTCATTGTGGTGATCATCAAACCACCTTCTACAGAGTGAAGAATTGTTTGTTTGGTTTGTTTTCGTTGGCGCATACAGCCTCACAGGGCTATTCGCGCTATAGCTTTATGTTAATCATAATCTGGACTTGATTATCTCACAAACGTAATATCCGAGGGGCTATATTGTTGTTGTTTTTTTTTATCTGCAAGATATATCTTGCAATAGAAGCATAAATTTTGCTCCAATTCTTATCTGGGTTTAAAATTCTCCCCAGTGTGTGCCTAGTCAAACCCAAGTGACGTAGACGTGCGTCCATATCTTCACGAAATGTAGTGTAGGAGCTACAAAAGAATAAATAGTGTTCTGTTGTGTCAGGAACCAGACAGTTTTCACAATTCCCATCAGGGTGAAGGTTAACTCGTGACAAATATGTGTTCACGGGGAAATGGCCGGACAGAAAACGATATATCAGCACTTCTGACTCTCTGGTAGATAAACTGAAATAAGGAAAACGTACAGATGGATTTATGTTTAAGAAAAATCTACCTTTATCCGAAATATCCCAATGATGTTGCCACCGCTCTTTAAATTGGCTTTTAATAGAGGAAAAAGCCTCAGATACAGTTAGACCTAAATTTATGTCTATGTTAATAGGCTGCAGTGACATTTTTGCTTGATGGTCAGCCATTTCATTACCATAAATACCACAATGCCCACGTACCCAGTCAAAACAAACCGCCGTGACTTCATAAAAAATAGTCTGGTGACAGAGTAAATGATGTCATATACCAAATGCGGAGATCTACACTAGTTAAAATTAAGTAGAGCCAGTAATGAGCTAAGAGAGTCCGAGAATATTACCGCACGGAGTGGCCTGAAGAATTGTGCATAATGAGAGCCATTTATACAAGGACTGGTATCCCCAGGTGACACATGTTAAAAAGGGGCCAGATTGTGATTACCCACACCCAGTTAAATCAATGTAATTGATGACATCTCTTGCCCAGACAATAATTGTACAGGAAAATACATCGGTGAGACATAACAGCCGTTAAAAAACAGAAAAATTATAATGGTAACGACTGGCCATAATATTAATAACTGTGATGTGAAAATAATAGATAGAGAAGGAAAGTGGTTTGAGCGGGGATTGAAAGAAGCTATATGGAAACGGGTCAACTCTGAATTGCAATGGTGGCTTGAGGTTTTCTTAATCCAGTACGTGGGACCGAGTACTAAATACAAACTAAATAAACTAACTGAATAATGTTCTCTTATACCTGTATAACCCTTATATTTTTTACTAATGTGGAAAATATAAATTACGTGCTTTTATATATTTGTATAACGAGTAATCACACTGGCACAGGGATAGCGACTAATGAATGCCGATAAATAATCTCATGTTCTAGATAAATTCTCAGGGACAAGTTTCTAAATAAACCTGAATCTCGTGCTTTTATATATGTATATAAATATAATGGATTGTATCACCTTTATATAGTATAAATGTAGAGAAAGTAAAGTTTACATGATAGATATATAATTGACATTGGTATGTTTAGCCTACATCAGGTATATAGACACATGTATTAGACTGTACTATATAAGCTCGCATGTATATGTATTGTATGACTAGCTTAACCGCTGATATACCTGGTTGAGGGTAATCACAATCTGGCCCCTTTTCTCACTATGCACAATTCTTCACTCTGTAGAAGGTGGTTTGATGATCACCGCAATGTCAGTGTTTCCAATATATGTTCAGAGTACCAGATTTATTCGTCTTTGTTTTAGTATTGTTATTATAATTAGTATTATTAATTTTTTATTTTTAATATTATTATTATTATTATTATTATTATTATTATTATTATTGGGTTTCACTTCAAATATATTATTTGGAATTAAATTAACTAAGACATGAAAAGTATTATGACGTATATCGTATTATCGTAGGATTTCATAAACAACTAAAATTATAGAAACATTATTTTACAGCACAACATTAAATAACTATTAACATGCAAAACTTTGTCAAAAAAATTAAACAAAATCATCTTATGGAAAGTGTTTAAATGTTGAAGTGGCCCACATAATGAGTGTTAATTAGATAGTAAAAACAGATTTTATACGACAGTTCTATTAAACTGGTGAACTGAAACACTACATATAATACTGTCTCCGTTACCCACAGAACAATAAACCTACCGACTACCGATAAGCTCTCTTTGGCAATAACAATTAACGATTTCCGTCAGACACATTCAACTAATGAAATCCTTTAAATTATTGATTATTTCATGGGACAGATATCCAAGATATCGCTAAGTGCTATGTGTGGCAGCATGAATGTAAGCTTTTAATATACTGCCTCGTATCAAGGACTTGAAATAGAATAACGAACTTTGAATTTTACAGATATATTTAGACTGAACACAGTGGGTTCCAACATGTGTTCCGTAAATGGCTGGCTAGATATTCAGTAATGGTCAGGAATACTACCTGACCCGTATTGGTGCAAAACAAGTCTAACTTACGTTGTGACATACTTGCTGCTCTTTGCCAGCTACATCCATCATTATTGGGTTATAAGCAAATCAGATTGATCCAGGCGTTGTTTCAAAACTGATAATTCGATTTTGAAGGGTGTAGGCACAGGTTATTCCATATAAGAATTCCCAGTCCCGTCGATTTTCGCAGGCGTTACACCGTATGTACATTATATTATACTGTGACTTATCAGACTATCATTTCAATAGTCACTTGCTATAACTTGTATAGGTCATCGATTTAAGGTCCAGAACAGTGTACCACGAGACAACACAATCTTAGGATATGTGTATGTAGTGTGGAAAAGGGAATAGAAATGCCTGAAAATAAGTAAAAATAATATTTTCAAACAACGAATATTAAAACTTTTCAGATTTACTAAGGTCTTGTTGGTGATTAATTTCTGTGGCGCATGGATATGACTTTGCAATTGAGTGATGTGTTGACGAGCTCATAAATATTCATGATTGTCACTTGTCAACACACAAAGTCAGCACAAAAGAATAAAAGGCCTATTGACAAGCAGGCGTTGTAAACATCTAGTAATTCAACCCCGGGGGCTGTTGGGAGTCTTATGCCGTTCCGAAAGAGCTCCAGTGTAAAGGAATGTAGACTTCCGATCAGTATAGGCCGATGTAGGTGAGGCAATCTACCGCTATGATTGACAGGGATCTAATTCAATGTAAACTGAAGCATATGATTGAAACTAATTGAGTTTATCAACAAAACCCTTGTTTATAGTACGTACTTTGTTCTCATTCACCAATAAACACACATGCTTAAAACTTATTACGATAATGTTCGATGCATCTATATTGACGTTATGGCCGTTATGATCTGGATTCTTGCAACAAAAGTCCACGTGTGTGTATTTGTGTATCAGACAGAGAGAAATCAATACGGAGTCAGATGTCAAGTCAGATGAATGTAATCTAATTAATCACCACCAACCAATAAATTCAATCGTTTATATTTCACACCTGCTATAATTATCACTTTATACAGACACTCTTCCTTTTAACATACTGTTTTTACACAAGCCCTTGTCTAGACCTGTTTAATCTACTACTTCCT
>JAVFBZ010183501.1:0-10904 GCA_032466195.1 Katharina tunicata
TTGTTTTGTCAATGGGGGAGTTGAACTGTAAAGTTTCTTAGTATAACAAGACAGGATTGTTTTGTCAATGGGGGAGTTGAACTGTAAAGTTTCTTAGTATAACAAGACAGGGTTGTTTTGTCAATGGGGGAGTTGAACTGTAAAGTTTCTTAGTATAACAAGACAGGGTTGTTTTGTCAATGGGGGACTGTAAAATTTCTCATCAATTTATTGTATTAGACCTCATGATTTAATAAGAACTCATTGTTTGATGGTGACGGGAAAGATGAAGTAAAGTATCTCCACAAAGTCTAAGTAGTACTGAAAGGTCAAGTAGATAACTTCCCTAGGAGTTAAAAGTGCTAAAGGACAGTCGAGTGGTTAATTAATTTCTGGCAGTAGGAACTTTGTCATGTGTCTCACTTGCTGTAAGTCACACTTAAACATCTTGCCTTGTGTGACATAATGTCAAATGACTCAATGTACATTGAAGCTCTGACAGGGATTGTAAACTAGGGCATAACTTGTTAAATACAGTGGCAGTTATTATCTATAAATGTGTTATCATAGTGTAACTTGATAGTACAATATGTGGGTTCATAATGCTGGTCTCTCTCATTGTACCTACACTCCAATTGTTAAGTCAATGGTCAGCCATTAGTTAGTTATACATTGTTCAGAATAAAAGTCATTTTCTTAAAATTAAAAGCAAAAAAATTAAGTTTTTATATACATTTTTTTACCAGAAATTGTGCATTGAAAAATTGTCATAGTCCAAGTATCCGCACACTTTTTTGTAAACATTTTGACTCGTCTGAGTAAGAGTCATAACGAAACCCTCAAACAGTATCTAATTACATGTATGTACCGGTATATACCCTTAGCTGTCAATTGCTTCAATGTACATGTACTTACTGAAAGCCATTCAAATTAAGTTACACAAGTTAATAACATCATGTAGAACATTAACAACACAGAAATAGCATCTAAACATGTATTAAGATTTTAAATTGTATACATTCAGTGTATTCCTTCAGAAGATAGGTTCCCCGTTGGGTAAATCCATGCTTAAAAGTTAAAACCCCAGCACATTACAATTTAGGAAATCATAGATGTAGTAATTTATACAGTAAATGTGGGAAAACTAAATAGAAAATATTGCAAAACAAACATCTTTTATAGATTGTTTGAGATCATGCACAGCTGATCTTCAGTAGTACATGTACATATATGTCACTCAGAAAATTAAATGTTAACCAAACAAAGGCACCACTAGCCATGCATGGTTGGGTAGGGGAAAGGTGTCCTTTCATACAGGGATTTAGATTTTGTTGAATACAGTATCACAGCAGGAAACCTTATCTTGGCTATGAGTTGTGAACATACCTGTAGCATGTATATATAACCTTTATGTACTCCATGTTGTATAGATAAGATAAACTTACACTGATTACTTATGGTTATGCTCATTTTGTCTGATACATGTAGGTTTACTTTAATTGCAAACTCAGACCATATCAGGAATGAATTTTCATGCATTATACCATGTAGTGACTGGGCCCATTGAGCTTTCAAAATAATGACGAACAAGTAACTTACACGTGATGAGTGCTCATGTGCCAAAACTTTCAATTGAATGTACAATGACAAGCCCAAGATTCAAAAACATGTGATTTTTCTACTCCATTGAAACATTGACCTACTTTATGTTGATGAACATCAGGGTGAAAACAGGGGAGGTAAAAGAGGATACATGCGAAACCCCTCTTGTCTTGGGTTTAAACTTCGGAGAGGTGTCATTGCTCTCATTAATTTAATTTGAAACGAGTCTCGCCCAGAGGCAAGGGATCGTGCTCTTCTAATTGAAAAGCCTATAATGAAAGCAGATATTTTTACTGTGAGCAAATGTGAATGTATACAACCAATGAGAATACAATACAATGAGAATATTTAAATTAAATACACTACAAACCTAATTCATAGGTCTTCTGTTTACACAAACCAAAAAAGGTACTCTTTTCCCCCAAAATAACCCATTTTGTTCACAAAAGATCGTCAGTTTTTTTCAATTTGTATTTTTCAGTTTTCTTTCAACTGGGGTTGTGTGATAGCAGTGGGATGGATGTTATTGGTTGCGACCAGCAGATTGTATATGGGCATGCATACAGTCATGGTGAGTATGGATTGGTAACTCAGCTACTCTCACACTTCTGACTCATTTGGTTTCAGATTTATTAATTTATTTATTTGATTGGTATTTGACGTCATACTTAAGAGTATTTCACTTATATGATGACTTAGTGTTGCTGGTGTACAATGGAATACCAGGAAGAAACCTCATAAAAAAACACACCGCAATCTTGGCAGCCACCAGAAACTTCTCTAATTTAGATTTATTCAATAAAGTCACATACCCTAAATGCTCAACAAATTCAACCCCCTTTACAACTTATAAAACTACATTTTATGCAAAGGGTATTAAGTGTAGACATGCAATTTTGAAAATTTTTATGAAGTTCATACTTTAAATATGCCAGAAAATGTAAGTTTTAGTCCCAAATTCACACTTAAACATTCAATAATTTACTTAAATGTTTGTGCCCTTAGAGGTCGAATTTGTTGAGGATTTAGGGCACTTAAAATGAGAAATCACATTTACCAATGTTGACAAGAACACTAATAGTATGTTTGGCAATGTCGTGTTATATTTCTGTTGATATTTAACATATTAAATGGAAACTGGCATTCAGCAGATTCCTGCATGCGTTTATAGATGGTCAACTTAAATATTTATTGTTGGTCTAAAATACAATTCAAAGCAATGAACAAAATAAAAAAAGAATCTCTTGATATCCGGGTCTTTGTTCAGATGCTAAATGTGTGAATTAGTGTTTGTTTCAAAAAGACAATTTATAGTAAGAATCTTGTATAAATAAAATCTCTCTTTTTGTAATTTATAATAATACTTCTCTAATTACAGGATGTTATAGCAGGCTTGGCTTATACTGCTGTGGTTCTACCTCCTTTACTGCCAGTACTGGGTTTTATAGAACAGTTTTCTGTAACAGCCTGGTATGCTCCCCTGGTTGTAGTACCAACCACTGTGGGGATGTGTATCTGTTACCCTAAACTAGACCGCTGGAGCACCACCCGGGGTGACACCACAGTAGTTATGGCCACCAGTATTGGTGTATTACTGGGTACCTGGCTTGACTTTCAGCTTGGCCGTTACAAAGACTGGACAGTAGGGCCGCCGTACAAGTTAAATCTCCTAGACTGGGAGTTGTTTTACATGGGTGTGGTGCGTTTCGTTATAGGCTCGGTGATTATAGTGGCAACACGGGTTTTACTGAAACCAGTGGTTATCCGTGCAGTATGTATGGTGGCCAGAGTAGATAGAACTGACATCGGAGCTCTACAACAATTAAAGGTAGAACTGCCTTATAAGTATATAACATACTGTACCTTAGCCTTTTTTGCAATATTTGTAACAGGTAATTTATTTTCATACCTGGGTATAGAAAGACCAAACTACCTTAACGAGATTCTGTGATTTTGTCTTTTTATATTCAGTTTGTTAATCAGTATTTTTAGTCCTTAATTAATCTGCAGTCTGTGTTAGTTCTCTATCACATTATTTTTACCATATTTGCTTTAAAGCATGTACTGCTTTTGTGTTGTCTTGCACTAAATTAAATTTGTCTCCGAAATGACACAATAACTTGATATTATTTTATTTTGTATTTAAGTTTAAGGTCTGATAATTTTTGTTGTATTTTTTTTATCAACTTTGACAAATACATTTTAATTTCTATTTTCCTGAAAACCTTAATGCTATTCTTAGTGTTAGTTCTAATCAAAATAATCTGAATAGAAATTTAGTTTTCTTTTTCATTATTCTGTATTCATACCTATTTGTATTCATTAGTAACCTGATTTGAACAAGCAAACACAAAACACATGTTCATCAAACAAATCCAGCAGATATTAGTCCAAGTGTCTTTGTTTGAGAAACGCGGGTGTTTGGTGGCGGGGAACTTCCTGTGCCATGTTGCTCTCTGTGCTAAAGGGCACCAGGGAGCCGTTTTGTTGTGGTGTCCTTTTTTTTGTCTTGTAAATGTATTGTTGTAACTTCTATGTTGCAAGGTTCGTTTCAGGTGGTTTCCGTTACCGATTTTGGCTGGTATGGCGTCATGTGAGTTAAATAGCCTTAAGTATGTTATAAAACCCCATTCAAACAAACAGTTGTAGGAGAAACTGTGAATGTGATTTAGCAAGACTGAAGACTAAAATTATTCATAGAAGGTAAAGCAGCTACACTAGTGAGCGAAACACAATGGCTTTTATATTTTCAACTTTTAAACAAAACCCCATGTAAACTGTTTGGAAGAGCTCCAGTTATGTTTTTCTCTTTGAGATACTTGAAAGTTAATGATTTACGGTCCATCTCAGAAACTTCTATAGTAAGTATCATGCTTGTTTTAATTCATTTTTGTTGGATATATCCCACATATGTAAGATTTATAAACGTGTCTAAAGGTCAGCTTTTGGTTTTACCCTGAACCTATTTTCATTCCACTTTACAATGAACAAATGTAATCATTTTTTGTGTTGGAATTTTGAATTTGTTTAAGCTGTTGCATATTTCAGTTATATTATGAATCAAGATTTAATTGTACTGTGTATGTGTATGACATGACCTTATGTATGACCAAACAATACATCATAATACTGTATGGTATTAGAACAGCCTAAGTTCAATGTTGTATTTCATTACCCCCCTATTAATCATTCTCTCAATCATGTAACTGAAAGATAATCTGTGGTTATGTCATGAAATCCAATTTGCTATTATTAATTTTTTTAATTTTGTGAATAGTACAAGGTATGCTTGTTTTTGTTCTTAAATGGTGAATTTGTTATCAAATTTGAATGGCTGTTTTTTTTAGGTGCTTTTTTGTGTGCATAAAACCTGGAATCTCGTTATTCAAAAGTTTGCACCCTGTTTTATTCACCGAGTTTAACAAGGAAGAGTAAAAATATAACTGCAATTATCATATTATATACTGTGCAATCGTATGTGTAGAAATGCTCAAACTACTTTGCCAGCAATTCATTTACTCATTAAATTCTGAAAATTTTACAGGACAAAAATATATGGAATATTAATTTGGATCCTTGTTTTAATGTAAGTTGAAATCATTAAAAGCATATAAATGGAGTCATTAGGTTGCACTGATCATTATTTTTTTTATTTATTCTTAGTATCAGGAAGCCTATTTGCTGTGGCGTCCTGTATCTTCTGTTTGTTGCCAGTGACATTATTGGTGGTATCTTTCATCCATTGGGCTGGCCCCCTGTCCTGAGTGAAAAAACCTGGTATCGTATAAACCCCAATCAAACGATCAAATGGTGTATGATGAGGTGCATTGTAAATAATAGACAATCACCATAGTGCTATCGGTGTAGAACATCTAGTACATAGATAAAATATGTAACAATAGAAAAGTTTTATGTATGTCACCCTGTTGGCAGTAGATTGAATGTATATTGATGGTGTAAATAGTTTACTTACAATGTTTTTGACCAAAAAAAAACCCCGAGAAGTCCCTTGTTTTATGCTTCAAACAAAGAAACCAAATAAAATTTCTAATTTGGATTACCAACTACTGGCAGATTTTGGTGTTTATTCAGTGGTTTAAAAGTCTACAAAACATTCATCAACAGCTCACCAGATGAGCCTGAGGAACAGATATTCTTCAATCTTGATTCATTTAATATTACCTGCAATACCAGCTGTGATCATTGGAGTGGAATGAATTTAACTATGTGAGGGGGAAAAGAAAACACTTTGTTGTTGAGCAAAGAAATGGGTAAAAAATCCCCCCCACCCCCATTCCCCCAAATGAAATTGTTAAATTAGTTATCAGAATTCCAAAGAGGTTTCTTTCTTGGTTTGACCATGGCTGTGTCCTTTGTTTCTTGTCCTTTTTTGTTTGCAACTAATTTAGTGGAGTTGACCTGTTGGGCTAGCATGATGTCATACAAGATGGTGTAATAGCTCAATAAAGCAAACAAGCATAATATTATCATTTCATTTATTATGCCAAAGTTTTTTTAAGTTGTAACTATTTAAAATTTCTACATTGCTACACACTTCAGATCTGAGGTGTCCTAAACTCTTGTAAGTGAATATTTGACTAATAACAATTTTCTGTTTAAGAGCTGGTTTGTTGTATAGCACTTGTTGTAATGCTGATGTACATATATTATCTGTTACAAATATAGCTGTTAGTATAAGAAGAAAAGATCGGTAAAATCAAAGGTACTGCATCAGATATTGTGTTTTCTGGATATACTTCAAACCAGGCAGCCTTCTCTGGAGTAAGTTTTGTTGAACTATATTAATGTGTATATACTGATCTATATATACATTGTACAACTGGTATAATATTTGTGTACAGTATTTTTAATGATTAATCCAGACTTGGCACTATATATGTATACATGTATGTGTGAGTTGAAAAGGCCAAAATGTTGACAAAATAAGTGTATTGTGAGCACCTAAGTAGCTTTATGTCAAACTGTTCTCTCAGGGTCCCATACTAACTATAACCCATTTCATTGGTTCTTTCTGACCCCTAAATATTTGAAAAATCTAAAACATGAGATGCAATGGTGCTATAGTTTTTTTCTATATTGCAATCAGCTACATGTAAGCTTTCTAGCAAGATCTTAATTTTTAGTTCAGGAAATTGTGTAAGTGGCATATCAAAAATCAACTTCAGGAATATTTTAAGGAGAGTAAATTCCAACTCCTGTAAGCTTGTTATAGAATACACTTCGGTTGAGGTATGAATGTAAACTATAGGAAAATGTTCAGCAAATTCTAATGTCATTTGTTTAATTGAAATGAATTTGTTCTTCATCTGGAGAAAACAAGATTTTGTTGATTTACTGCTGACTATGATCCTCAATTTGATGAACTTGTACCATATTGCTCCAACCCAGGACAAGCCATTTTATCTATTTGCTAGAAATCCACCTTTGAGCATTTATGTCCTATACACTTATAATGGACCAGGTTTAGATGGTTCACCTTTGAAAGTTTCAAATTGGTTTTTGATTACTCTTTACATGAATCACATAATGAACAAAACATAAATCAAATTGTTCCTCCAAGGGTTTGTGTTCAGTTGTGTTCTTATTCATTGCACAGTGTGGAATACCCTCGGGCAGCAGTTCATCATTTTATCTAATTAAGGTTACGCTGATAATGACTATTCAACACATTGTATAATTACCATTGTAAAAAAAATTTAAACATCAATTTATATTTACATGTAAATTTTTTGCTGGTCAAATTAACATTGCATGCACTCGATGTATATACATGCACCATTTTAAAACTATACCATTTTTGCGTTGTTTATCACTGTAATTTGACTGTCCGGCCTATTTGTAATTTTTTAAAAACCCTAAACTGCTGTTACATGTGAGATTAATATTCTCTACACTGTAATAACTTCCTTGTCACAATTAATGTAATCGATAATCCGGCATTCGTCAATTAAATACTTAATCCATGACAGTTACTTAAAATTCTTATTCATACAACGAATGTTAATGTTTATTTAACTCTCTTGTTTAAGTATTTAATTAAATTCAGGTTAATTCAGAAGATTGAGTCACAATTAATTGTTTTTGCTGCAATTTTGAGCAAAATGAATTCAAAGCTAGTAATGATTTTTTGGGGATAGTAATGAAATGGAGCCTCATTAATGTATTTGGGTTAACATACAGGTATAACACACATGTATAACACATTCTTTACCAGGTAAAGAATATATTTTTAAATCAATAGTTGTGTACAGTAATTCTGTGTGTTGTTTTAATACTATTTTAGTAGACATAACTGCGGATTTTAAACATAAATTATCGGCCATGTTTGTGCAGGTGATACCAATGAAACAGCCTATGCACAGTACATGCATCAGTGCTATGGAGGTGTCATTTCAACAATTGCCAACATAAATGTCATATAATCAACTTCTGTAATAAATTGTAATTGTTCACTGGTCATTTCCTTTATCATTGAAGTATCTTGTAAATTGATAAAACATGATTTGATAAAAGAAAAGAAAAATGGATTGTCAAGTATTCAGAATTTTTAAGGTTTTTCAGATAATAAATTTTAAACTTTGTAGATGTTTTTGTTTTTATTATGGACAGTTACACATCTGGAAATCTGACAATTAACAGGAGAAATATGAAAACGTTGAATCATACAAATATCAGTACTGATTAAATCTTTTTAATGTGTTCTTCTAGTTTGCCTTTTCCATAGCCAGCTGCTGAAAATAGATGTAGAGTGAATGACATTTGTTGCAATACCATTGAGCCCAGAGCACAACCTTACTGGCATTATGAAGTGTGGATATTACATGCACATTTATAAGGCATAGAGGTTTCCCTAAAAGAGTCACACTAAGATGTATGATTGGGCCCTCAAGCTAGACTTTGGCTACAAAATTGCGCCTCATGTTCGAGCTGCCCTGTGACTGTTTCTCGCCATTGTCTGACCATGGTGATTTTCTTCACTCAGTGATTTAGCATATTTGAGACGTTAAGTAAAATTTAAAAAAATACCTGGCATTAATGTATTTTTTTTCATTTGTGTTAAACATACTCAAGGGTATTCCACCTGAATGATGACTTGGTGGTTCTCATCACCTCATGTGCTGTGGAAAACTGAGATGATCTACAAGGGGTCTGTGGGTACAGCCCTACATGTACCGGTACATAGGGCATATATATTGGCTTTTCCACCGGTTGGCCGATCAACTCTAGTGTATTCTTGCAAACATTTATTATTTACATGTATGTGTGGCATAAGGTATATTGGACGGATAATATAAATAGAATCTAAAAATGCATGCCTTCTTAATGCGGTTAATAAATTCAAGCAGTAGCGTGATTGCTCCCAGTCTATAGTGTTTGACTAATTTCACCTGCTAAAATCTCCAGGTGAACAGTTAATTCTGGTACGTCATTTAACTAGAAAAAAGTTCCATAAAAATAATGAAACAGCTGTATCTTGTTCTACTTAATAGCCCCTACCCTGGTAAAACGTGGTAGAATTTAAATAATGGATGTGAGGAACCTAGAACTATTTGTACTTGTACAGGATATTATTTATCGGCTTTAATTAGTTGATATCCCTGTGCCAGTGTGTTTACTCTTTATGAAAATATATGATTTGGAGCAGGTGGTTGGATGTTGGCCTCCTGTGCACTGGGTGTCAATTTGTTGCGGTGTCATGTCTTGCATGTTGCCAGCGTCGTTTACGGTGGTTTCCTTTATCGATTGGGCTGGCATGCCGTCATATAAGTGAAATAACTTTGAGTAGGGCGTAAAACCCCCAATCAAACAAACACACTCTGGTTTACCAAAAAGCATTTATTGAATTCATCAGTGTTTAATGTCGTGCTCAATGGTATTTTGCCTTGCCAGGATATATCATGAAAACCCCACGAACAGTCCCAGGAAAACTTACTTATATATCTGGGGTTGATAACATCTCTTGAACATGTACCATGTACAGTGGCGATTGGACCCAAAAAAAGCAATCCGTCAATGAATAATACCCTTTATCACAATGTTCATGATATAACAACCACCACAATGTTTTTTATTATTTAGAAACAGTCAGCTTAACATTTATATTAATTGCACCATTCAATCAACAAATCTATTGAATTATTTTGAGAACATTGAAAACTACACTGTATGTTCAATAAACACTTCAGATTAAAAGATTCATGTATATAATTTGTCATTAAAATTTTGCTGAGGAAAGTATCTTTTATCTGCAAAATTAGGCATTAATGAATTTAATGGTTGTAAAATATACTTTTAAAATTTAAAAATTCATAAGATCTTTATTTTTTTGTAACATTAATAGATAAAATGAATGAAAATTTTTAAGGTACCATACCGCAGAATTTCCGCCAAAAGTCAACCGAAACTCGGTTTTTCTATATTTTTCTAGTATGGCTCAAAGTATAAGCTTTCAGAAAATATCAACCTCAGGAATGTGGTATATATCGTATTAAAATAATAAAGGATGTAAAATCTATAATGCAGGTCGCTTTCGATTTTTGGCCAAAATTCTGCGGTATAGTACCTTTAAACTCACAATTTAATTTAATTCCTAAAAGTGAACATCAAAGGCGAGGGTTAACATTATTTCACCTATGTGCCAGTATATAATGTAACTTAAAGTTGTGGAAGAAACCATCCCCAAGAAGTCTTTAACGACTATCACCAGTTGTTTTGAACGGACAAAAGACAAAATCAAACTGCTGAACAACCTTGGTTACAGACCGGACCTTTTCTTCTTTAACAAACATGCTACATGTATACGGGTGTGTTAATGCATGGCAAATTTAACATTTATATGTATTAATTATATTAATTGTATTCTTACATGTACATAAAAAAAATATATAGAAACCAGAAAATTTCATCTTTTCTGTTTTTACAATTAAACATTTATCTGCCATCCCTTGCGGTTAACAAATTCACCCAGCAAAACTGACAGTTGTCAGAGACTAGTGACATACATATACTGTACAAGTCCAACAGCACTGACAGCTTTCAGAGACTACTGACTACTGTACAAGTCATGATGGATATACTGCACAAGTCATGATGGATATACTGTACAAGTCATGATGGATATACTGTACAAGTCATGATGGTTTAAAGAAACCGGTGATGTCTCTACACCCAACAGCACTGACAGCTTTCATAGATTAATGATATACATATACTGCACAAGTCATGTTGGATATACTGTACAAGTCATGATGGTTTAAAGAAACCGGTGATGTCTCTACACCCAACAGCACTGACAGCTTTCA
>JAVFBZ010183512.1:0-15150 GCA_032466195.1 Katharina tunicata
CGCGTCGATGCCGATTCAAACTCCTCTTCACCGTAAATTCCGTTTGGCATATGTCACAGATAAACATGTTGTCGTCTTGAACACTTGGTCGACGTACCGTTCGTGTATGAGCGTTGAATTCGTCCCAATGTCATCCGGCAGTGGTCCGTGTAGGTCGGGTGCTCTTGTAACAGGGCGTTCAGTGTGGCTGCGTTTTGAATTAAATGGGGCATGGGTAGAACTTTGGCGTTGTTGGTGCTCGGGTAGAAATATTAGACTGGTTTCTCGATGGCGGAGAGTAAGTCCGTAGGCAAAATTTAATTTAAAGGCTGCTGTTTGGTCATTGTAGATGGCTTGAACAAAACGATCTAAGCGATTGGTGATTGGAGTGGTGGTGGTGGTGGTGGCGGTGGTGGTAGGAATACGCTCCGTTGATCGCCCTCTTGATCTTCAAAGATGGTGCGGGCGTTGTGAAACACACCACCCGCTTAGATTTTTTTCACTGATACGTCACAGCTTTTCTCGTGGCGTATATATAGTCAGCAGAAAAAAAATAAAATAAAAAACACACGTATGTATTGGCCGGTAGCTTAAAAAAAAAACAAAAAAAAAAAAACAACAGAAAAAATATGTTAGAATCATGAAAAAAAAAAGATTTTGCATTCCGCTGCCGATTGATTGCCTCATAGAGTGATTGATATTCCCCATATGCAGCCGAGTGATAAAACACATTTACCGTCGAATATATGGAATCATGGAAACTGAATTTTAACTATTTCGATTTTTTGCCACATAATTATTAAATTAATTAATAATTTGCATACCGTTACCGCTTGTCTTGAATCTTAGCTTAAAGCTAAGTTAAAAGCTAAGATTCCATACACGCAGTAGTGGTATGCGGTGCGCGTTATGCGTAAAGCTAAGATTCCATACACGCGGTAGCGGTATGCAGCGTGCGTTATGCGTTATGCGGCCGCGGCATGCTGTATGCATTTTCTGAGATTCCTTACAGTTGTGCGTTTTCGTTATTTTTTACCAATAAGTTGTTAAAATTAACGAAACGTAACAGAAAAAAACACCGTGGTGCTTGCATATAGGCCTCAAATCAATTGGTCAAGGAATTGCAGCTGATTGAAAATTTAATTAATGGAAACATTCTTCAGCTGAGACTAGCTCAATGAAATTTCCACACTTTCATCCAGGAACTTTGCTCTTCAATTGGTATATTTACCTTCCGTTGATGGCTTCAGTAAAGACTTTGTTTGGGAAACACCACTCAATGACGTCACTTTTGGGATACCCCTGTTTTATTTTGCAATTTGTTGCCGCACGATTGCTACAAGGAGCGATTGGTTTTGCCGCATAAGCAGCCGCGTGATAAAACGCATCCGCAGCCGGACGTATGGAATTATGCAAACTGATTTGAACTATTTCGATTTATTGGCGCTTAACGCATAACGCGTAACGCATACCGCTACCGCGTGTATGGAATCTTAGCTTTAAGACTGTTTTCAAGCTATGATTACAAATCTAAACTGAACATACTTTTAACTTGATATATAACAGAGGTAATAATTGGCTTTGACTACTAGTATTATGACTACGTGAGAATGACATAAATATGATATGGTGGCTGATTTCTGCCAGCGCATCATAAACTCTCCAGCGTGTTTTTTTAAAGAAACTAAGTGAATATTTTATGTTGTCCGAATTATTTTATGTTGTCTATGCAAGATTTTGTGTTCGCTCCACTCAAATTTGTCTTCTTGCTAAAATTTATTTTGTGTTATCCAGGAGAGATTTTGTCTTCACTGTCATGGAATGTCCTCTCAATAGAAAAGCCGAGGAAACGTCTTTCCGGTTTGTCATGTGCAGTAACATTTTGTACCTTCCAGCTTTTCAACGCAGACTGAGAACACTGGTGATATACCATCGAAGGTTTGAATCAACTGGCGCAGTAACTATTATAGATAGGTAAAGATAGGTAAATCAATGGTGTTCGTAATTGTACCACAGACTACATATTTAGCCATAAAAACAATAACCTATTTATAATGGCTACTGCGCATGACACACCGGAAAGACGTTCGCTCGGATTTTTTATTGAGAGAACACAATTTCATAACAGTGAAAAAAAAATCTCTCCGGGATAACACAAAATAATTTTTAGCAAGAAAACAAATTGAGTGGAGCGAAAACAAAATATGGAAAAACAACATAAAATATTTCGGTCTTAGAAAATATTACTTCGTTTTCTGGGCGAACTTACGATGCGCTGGCAGAAATCAGCCACCATAGAATGACGTTATGATAGTATTTCCGTAGTTCTATCTCAAGTTCAAAAGTGTATTCAGTTGAGATTTGTAATCATTGCTTGGAAACGGTATCGGAGCATCTAGGCCGGATCGTTAGTAGTAGAAAAGTGGCGCATTATATCTCAGGTTATTTAAATGGGGGAAAGTCAGTCCTCCCATATATAAAGTGAATATAATAATGTCCTCGCTATATATAAAGCATTGTGCAGGTGTCCTGTAATGTCTATTTTGACTGCTATGAGTGACGAGTGGCCGTGAAACCTGGAAGTAGCCGGCCATCTAATTAGTGTGAACCTTACATATGGTCAATTGGTCAGAAAATGGGCTGTTCTCGTTCTCTATATCTATAGCAATGCCCTGAATTTAATTACTTCCTCCTTCGCCCCACATACTAACTTTTACGACGAAGGTGATGGTAACCAGTTAGGCAACAAAGTAAGGGTACGATGGTCAGTTTCATGAAGGGATCACTGATTTATGAAATTGACCATTATGTGTTTTACCTATACAAATATATTTTGACTGAGACTGTCTGCTATATTAGACCTCTAAACTCCGAACTAGCAAATTCGATAAGAAGAGGTAATATGCATCAACCACTGAATAATGTGATGGACACTCAGTCAGTCTGCCACGGGAAAGAAAGTCTTTTCATAAATTTAAACACAATAGTTCTTTGCATTAAACAAAATATCCTTTTTTAACTCGGATGTCCAACTTTTTTTTTCAAATAAAACTACTGTCTCTGTAATTTCAGAACTAAAGTCATTTTTGTAATAAAAAAAATTCTTGCAGAATATAAACAAATTAACACTGGATCAACTTCCATTATGAAACCTGGGACAATGATTAATATGAGATATATGAACAGTCATTTAACATTTTATAAATCCAAGCGTTTTGGAGGCTGTGACAACCTACCAGACGGGGTATATCGAGAATAATCGACGACAGTTCGTTGAAAGGTGGTGTTACAACGGGTTTAATAATATTTGGAGAATCTGGTTTAGGTGGCGAGTTTGGAACAGGTGTTAGCTGTTTCACATTTCTTCTCATCTCTCCATTATCAGTACTGACGGAATAGGATCGTAGTGTAGGGAATATTCCAACGATGGTACCTGTCTTCCCCTTCAGGTCTGGATCATGCAACCACACTTTATCTCCAATATTGAGAGGTGATAACGGTTTAACTCGACGTCTGTTAAAATTCCTGGTCTTGGCTGACTTTATTTGATCCTCGCGCTTGCGAATTTGATCCCGATTTAAAGCTTTTGGATAAAGTTCCGACGAAAGGACGGGAACAGTCGTACGTAACTTCCTTCCCATAATGAGTTTAGATGAGCTGAATCCATTTTGAAGAGGGGTAGATCTGTATGCCAATACCGCTAGGTAGGGATCTTTGGCTTTACGTAACCATGATATTACCGTCTGAACAGCTCTTTCCGCCTCTCCGTTACTTTGAGGGTATCTTGGGCTATTGGTTGTTAGATTGAAGCCATAGTCATAGCCAAAGCGAAGCTGAGAAATTGGACCGATTAGTCTGCTCTTTACAGCATGTTTCACATCTTTTAACAACCATCTCTAGCTGTGAACTAAGTCATGGACACCAAACTGATTGTTGTGCTCGATTGCGACATTTTACAATTCCTTGGTGATCGTCGTGAGGTTTACACAAACTTTCATTTTGTTGTTTGGCGGGTATCACAGTGAGAGATCCTTTCAGTACCAGCCCTTTTAGCACTGTAAGTTCTCCTGATACCTGCCAATATGGTTTGAGAGCTGGAGGGATTCTGTGTTTTGTTGGCCACTCCTCTTTGCAGTATTTTTTTTACTTGAGAACAAATCCTGTTCGTTTCGAATCAGCGAAATGCGACTCTCAATTGCAGGAAATGCTTCGAATAAACAAATATCTCCGTATGTTCCAATGTACGATCCTCCACCTGGATTCACTTTGTTTAGCGGCACTCTAGATAACGTATCTGGCGTCGTGAGATTTTTACCAGGTACATGTGTTGCTTTAAATGAGAACCTCATGAGCCGAATTCGAAATCTCTGTACACGTGGAGGGAGATTGTCTAAGCTCTTGCTATTAAATAGAGGGATCAAGGGTTTGTGGTCAGTTTCAATTTCAAAATGTTTTCTAACAAGATACTGGCTAAATCTCTCAGAAACCCACGTCACACCAAGAGCCTCTTTTTCAACTTGTGCGTAGCAAGACCCAGTCTCTGTGAGGGCTCGAGATGCCAACGCTACAGACCTATACGCGTTGTTGTGCTGTTTTTGAACTATCACAGCTCCTAAGTCGAATGATGAAGCATCTGCTAATAGGCGTGTATCTTTCTTGGCATCGTACAGTGCGAGTGCTGGTGCTCGACAGAGTTCTTGTTTAACCTCTTGAAATGCACTTTTTGTTGTTCGCCCAATATCAAAGATGCGTCTTTTTTATAGACCCCTTAGCGGTTACGTTTTCTCTGCTAGATTTTGGTGAGAATTTTCAGAAATAATTTGTCATGCCCAGAAAACTACGCAGCGACGACACATTGTTTGGTCCATGCATTTCCGCGACTGCCTCTATCTTCTTTGGATCTGGTCTGATGCTCTTTCCATCATTTAGAGAACTCACACTTTTCGTTAAGTGTCGCACCATGATTTTAAAGTATATTTAAGGTAGCTATGACACGATTGTCGTGTTCCTCCTGCGTGCGACCGAAGACTATGACATCATCCATTTGATTAAGTACACCCGGAAGTCCTTCTTATATTTCGCTCTTATTCTTTTGAAACACTTCGGGTGCTGATGAAATACGAAAGGGAACTCTGTTAAAATGGAATCTTCCAAATGGCGTTAGGAATGTTGTCAACGGTGCTGACTTTGGTGATAGCTGTAGTTGCCAAAAGCCTGAGTTAGCGTCTAGTTTGCTAAATATTTTAGCTCCGGACAGCTGTGCTCATGTCTCGTCCACTGTGTGTAGTTGGTGTATCTCTCTTGGAAGATTTTCGTTTAGTTTGGTAAGGTCAACACAAAGTCTTCCTTTATCTGAACTATTCGGAACGACGACCAAACCAGGACACCATTCCGTTGTTGAATCCACTTTTGAAATGATTCCTAAATTTTCCATTCCCTGCAGCTCTTCTTTAACGGTTGATTACAGCAGAAGAAGAATCCGACGTGGCGTATACACGGCATGTGGGACGGTGTTTGGTTTTAAACTAATCGTGTATTTACTTGGCATTTTACCTAGACCGTTAAAAACAATTGGAAACTGTTCATGATATTTATGTTTAGAGTTAATTTCCTGAAGTCTAGCGAGAATGTCTAGGTTTTCTATGGCTGATCGACCTAACAGTGGTTGTTCTAGGTGTTTAACAACATATATTGTCTGATTTGATTGTTTCTCACATTTTCGGAGTGCTGCTGTAAATTTCTCAACAACAAACAGTAAAGCAGCTTTGACCAGGACCACATAACTGTTTATCATTGCCCACTAACGTTGGTTTGCGTTTCAGAGAATTTAGAATTTGTTCTGAAATGACGGTCACATCAGAGCCTATGTCAATCTTGAAGTCAACATCTGTTTCATTTAAGGATACGTTCTCTCTCCACGGCCTGGATGTTTTCGGCAAACTGTTGACAGTGCCCAGACAATTATAGTCACTCTTGGAGTCTCTCTCTTCTGATTTTGATGTAGTGAACGAATCCACAGTATTTATTGCTGAACTAGAACACATTGCTGCATAATGTCCATATCGATTACAACGTAACCATAGAGCGTCTTTAGCTGGACAGTCTTTATTTAGATGTTGATATTTACCACATTTTGAACGACATTTCTGTTTTCTGTTTCCATTTGATTTATTTGTTTTCCGAAACCCATGATATTTTTATTTTAAATTTCCGAAATTTTGTGTCGATTGGTTAAACTGTTTGGAGAAAGCACGTCGCTTTTTCGAACGTACTGCGTCAACACTTTAAATAGCGTGTTCCTCCGGTAAATTATTATGCATTAGGACTTTAATCGTGCAGCGTGCATAGCTTTTGCTAGAGTTAACTCTGCGTCAAGCTGTAGTTTTTCACTGAGCCCTGTATCGGTTATGCCGACAACTATTCTATCCCTAATCAATTCATCATGGAGACTACCGAACTCACAGTATTCGATCAATGTAAACAATGATGTAATGAATGAGTCTATGTTTTCATGTTTACCCTGTTTTCTCCTGTTGAATTAAGCTCGTTCGTATAGGACATTACGTTTAACAATGAAATGTTTATCAAACCTTCCTCGAACGGCGTCACATTTTACGCGATCTTCCTCTGGGAGGTAAAATGATAACAGAATATCCTCCGCATCATCTCCCATGGCGTAAGCAAGGGTACTCATCTGTTTTTGCTTATCCTCTTTTGCTAAATCAGAAGCTAGCCGGAAGCGTTCAAATCGACGAATCCATTTTGGCCAGTCCTCTGTTTGTGTATAGTTAAACTTCTCTGTTGGGGGAGATCTGTTGTCATTTTGGTTCGAAGCAGGATATCTCACTGAAAAATATTGTATCAGGAATGATTTTCAGTCTCTTATTTCCACAATTTCTGACACCATGTCATGTTATTGCGTGGGGTAAACACCTGATGGCCAATATAAAGTACTGAGGCTTAACACAATTAGATGCTTTCTCAGGGTGCAGCCATTGCTCTGTATTTGGGTTATACCAAATGTGTAACTTACAAGGTATTGGACATGGATCGGACTTTCCATATAATAAGTGTCAACTGAGTTATAATACACTTACCACGTCATCGAGATCCCCTACCATCTTTAGTGATAGAATATGGCTATATATATATCACATGACTTTCCACAAAGGTGAAAATACTTTTCAAAACAAAATTCGATCTATTGAGGGAGATTTTCGAATTAAGCCGCCATCTTGCTACTTTCGTTGAAAAACAAAATTACCTAAAAATGTTACCAATGTGCTAGGTGGGCATTTTTGATACATAAAATATCTCAGAGAGTTCACTTTTGCCAAATCAGTTAATTGGAATAGTTAAGACCAGTAAGTGCCAAAACTTAAAATTACACATTTTTGTTCAGCACTGTTCTATGTGGATTATGTAGTAGATTAATAACAGTGCAGAACTCTGCATATAGTAAGGCAGTACTCTCGGAGTTACAGACAACTGAATGTTGAAAGTCCGACCCAAGTCCCACCTTGATCCTAATGCGTAATATGGCTATTTTTATTTTTTATATTCTAATTGCATTTCATGAAATATAACTATACTTGTCGTATGTGTAAAAGTTGTATGTATAATGGTCTTAACTTGGTTATTATAAGACCCCTGAGTGTTCAATCATCATAACGGTTATGGGAATGACAGAGCTCTGTCGACACAAGCCGTCGTGTGTATGTGGCATGAACTTCGCTTTCTTTCTCTTCAAGCAAGCTAATTTGTTTCTTTGTTTGTTAGGTTTACTGGCGCATGCAGCCAACATGCAAGCTAGTTCACAGTCGGCTTGCTTTTTATGTGTCATTCAAAACGTCTATTGCATGAGCGGCTTTAGTGACCGGAGTTTGTAGCAGGGGGTCTAAAAATAACGGGAGAGCCGACTCGCGAGGCGGCACTTTGATCTCTGTGTCCGCCTTTGTAAGAGCGCGCCCTCTAGCGGCTGGCTTGTCATGCTGTCAAAAGGACAGACAGTTAACATGGGTCTTTTGGCACGGAAAATTCTAATACGGCTAAGGCTAAAGTTAATAATCACGCTCAAGGTAGCAATTGCAGTGCTCATGATTGTACAGCATCATACAGAAGGAATAAGACAAATATGCATTTGTATAGGTTTCCCTAAAAAGTGAGGAATGCATTTATCAAATGGTATGTACGGCGTTGTTGTTGTTTTTGAAAGTTTCAAAGTATCGTAGGTAAACACATCAAAGTTCGCTTTTAAACAAGTAGCTGTCCAATCTAAATTTATTTTTATATACATATATATGGAATACTGACGGGTATGTCACGTTTAATAAATTAAATCATCAATTGATTAAATATTATAAAATTTGTCTTGTAAATTCAGGGCTTGAAAATTCTAGCGATTCCAACTTGTTCCACAATTGTAAGAAATTAAACTTGTTCCTGAATATTCAGGTTGCTCTATTATATGTAGAAAAAGGTGTATTATTTTAAATAATCAGGCATGGGGACTTGTGTCGGAAGCAATTTTTTGTTGCGAGAATTTTCAACCTGGGAACGGATTCGAATCCTCGTAGGCATGTGATTTTATAAACAAAATCATATAACATCTAGAAGGCCGGTAGGCACATTCCAAACCCTTTAGGCTCAAGCAAAGTATATTACATACACAAACATATGAAGTATATACGCCTTTTTATTTTGCAGTTGAATGGAGAGCATGCACACTACTTTGTGTTCACACTGACTTTAACTGAGGAGGAGCCTATGGACAGGGTGTTGTAGGCAACACCCTGACTAACTTCTCTCTTATCACCCCTACTAAAGACAATTAACTAACAACAGCCCTTGACACACTTTCTAAAAAACCCAACTAATAACATCCTACTAATTAAACTCTTCCTACCGAAATCCCTAATAACAACACCACTACTAACAAAACTCCTACGAACACCAGTCCACTAACAATAAAATCGCTACTAACAAAACCCCTACCAACAACACCACTACCTACAAACATAATGGGTTGCAAATAAAGCTCAGTCTTTTGTGGTAAGAGGGCTTGCCAAGAAGTGAAAACAGCCGATTGGATATTTTGTCTCGCACGATGCTACACCAGCCACGTTACTGAAATAAATTGTTTTTGAAGCCGTTGATTAAATTCAGGCAGCTGGTGGAATCATATCGGACTAAGGAAGCCCCCCAAAAAATGTATTCAACAGCTTGAATTCACAGCAGAACATCCATACTCTGGGCATATTGGTGTAGCTGATTCAATTTCAGATAGTAACGATATAATCAAAGTGACTGACAAGACTCAGAAACGCTTACTCATTGCCACAGTAAAATGTGCCCACCTACATTGCTGGTTATATTTTGTTTAAACTGAAAAAAAAATACCTGTGTCAAACTTATAACTTAAGTAATGTAATGTCTTTCAATTCTTCACAAATACATGATACTGATTTTTTTGCAACTGGAAGACACTCTGTAAAAGTGGGATTATCTGATATGGAGAAATATTTTTATGTAACTGTAATGCTCTTGCACATTTAGACAAACTGGTGTTTCATATTTCAACATATGTTAAAATTTTCCAAATACTTAAATCAGGAGTCAATGTTGTGTGAAGATGCAATGCAATTCATACAAACACATTATTTGACTGTCCATTTCCATGCAGCTTTAAAACTCCACAAAATGTTCAAAACAGTCAGTGTGAAAATCTAGTAATCCGGTAATCTTGATCCTTATGAATATTTTGCACTTGTGACTCTAGGTAGCATTTCATATATACTTTAGAGAGTAATAAAATAGACAGAACAAGTTTATATGGGAGTATTGATGTATTACAAATTACATACCAAAACAATGTTTTAATGCAGATTTGCAAAAGAAACATTTAGACATGGTAATAGTTTATGTTGTATGTTTTTAAAACATTTAAAAAAAATTATATATTTTTCAATTTACATATATATTTTTTATTTTTTCAATATTTCTTAAAAAATTCTAGACTAAAACTTAACTTGTATGATTCGACATGTATGGGATTACCCACTTTTAAAAGGGTTTTCTTTGTATTTTTATGCTTAATTGTGTTGATTTTGTACAGAGGGATTTAGACCGGAAACCAAACGTAAATTTTGGTCGATTAAAACTGAATTTAAAAAACCTTCAGCTTACTTTAGTTGTTTTATTCTATTATATTGTTCACTCAGCATCTTTAATGTAATTAAATAGTCAGCATCCAAAGCGTTAGAAAAATGTAGAAAATATTATCACAAGTCTACAGTAGCATTTTTATAATTCATAATGCGTTAAACACCAATCAAATAATTAGTTGTTATGACCGTGATGTATAAATGTATGACCAGCTGACTGCATAGAGCTTTGATTGGGGTTTCAGGTCTAACTTAGGTCATTTCACTCAAATGATGGCTTGCATGTCCAATAGGTGACGGAAACCATCCTCAAATACACTGGAAATACACAAAGACGCCGCGGGACAAGGCCAGGGCTCAAAAGCAGAAGCCACAACAATCGGCTTGATACGATAGAGTGCCAGGTAGCTACAAGTGTTACCGCCCGATCGTAGTATTACGAGGTGCGATATATACGGCCATTTGTTTGTTATGTTTACTGGTGCATGCAGCCAACACGCAAGCTAGTTCACAGTCGGCTTGCCTTTTATATGTCATTTAAAACGTCTACTGCATGCGCGGCTTTAGTGAGCGGAGTTTGTAGCGGGTAAGTGGCTATCGGTCGAGGTCACTGTAACTCACTGCGAGTACAGCTTTATACCCCTATCGGTCGAGGTCACTGTAACTCACTGCGAGTACAGCTTTATACCCGTATCAGACCATTGCCATTCTCGTTAGAGCATACAGGCATAAACCTGTCCTGCTGTCGGCAACTCCATATATAATGACGGACATCAGCAATCTGAACCTGCCTCCAGGACCACCTGGCCGATGTCTTATCAAAAACCTGGGCGATGTGGACACAAACCAGCCGCACGTCAGCTTCACCGAAATCAGTGCTGAGTATGGGGACGTTTTCAGTCTAAACGTTGGCGGCAAAACTCTCGTTGTTGTAAACACTCTAGAAGCATTTCGGGAGCTTTATGGGCAAACTAAATTCGGAGACCTTCTCTCCGGCAGGGAAAGCAACTTTTGTGCGACGTACGTTTCAGCAGAAAAAGATGTTCCCCAGTCGCAAAACAGCCAGGGCTACAGAACAAGACGGGCGGTTCTGTATTCATCAACCAAAGACTTTGCTACCGATAAGATAAAAGTGCAATATGATGAACTGAAAAAACTGTCCAATTACATAGGGGAAAAGTCCGGCGTTCCGCAGGACCTGGCCTACCCGGTAAAATTATACCTGACTTCAATATGTCTGACTGCTGTGAGTATTCATAAACATATTTTATTTGTATCGCACTTATACACGAATGGACAGTACATAGTCTGGTTTAAGTGAAATAACCTGAAGTATGACGGCAATTGAAGGTGAATTCAACAGTGTAGCCAAATAAATCGAACCTATATGTAACATTAAGGTGTGATTTATTTGGCTTGTCAGTGTTGTGTTTGTGTAAATTACTCTTGGTTTTAGAATAACACACGGTTGTAACCTCGACCGTATTTGTGTTAAAATTAGTTTAACGCTTTTCTGCATCAGTACAG
Source organism: Katharina tunicata (assembly GCA_032466195.1). Classification (NCBI taxonomy): domain Eukaryota; kingdom Metazoa; phylum Mollusca; class Polyplacophora; order Chitonida; family Mopaliidae; genus Katharina; species Katharina tunicata. Next base: position 11,670 of record JAVFBZ010183512.1, read on the forward strand.
CATCAGTACTGAGGTAGTATGTGTTCTTGGGAATGGGAACACTCGAGACAATATGTACTTACATGCTCAATAGTTTTGTTAGCTCACGGAATTCGGAAGTCCTGTTTGCTAGGGTTAAGTCATCTAGGTCACGGAGCCCTATGTGCACAGTATCATTTATGTTTTCTAAAACAATTCAATGCTTATAGCATAACAGTCAAAAATAAGGATAAAACCACATCCCACAAAGGATTAAGATGGATTTTCAACTTCTGGGTATATTGATAAGCGACGTTTTGGCCAAGATGCTAAGACCGTTTTCAAGCAATTCATTTCAATTCATCCAGTCACACTCACGTACGGAAGGTCAATATTTAATATTTATCATTACTTTTTAATGAAAAGTGTGCTTGTTGATTTTTTTTTTCATTGGGTCGCAGAACACATTATCTTCATTGGATTACAATACCACTTAAAAATCGATATTTAAAAGTTACAATATTGTTGTACGCTTACTCGGCCGAAAAATCTCGTTTCGCCCGCTTGCCGACGCGAGCTAGGTAGTACTGTCAAGGACTAATATAGAATATAAGTCCTTGGTACTCTCATATCTCAGCCAGTGTCAACCGCCACAGCTATCGGTGAAAAGTTATTTGAGATTATCAACAAAATGTCCAGCTTCCCATTCCGTCCAAAAACATTTTTACATTACCTTCTTTATTGTGTTTATTCGAAACTCCCAAAATACGAAAGACTTTGTAAAAGTTGATTTCTGATCTTATTGCTCATAAGCTAGTTACTCTAAGCTCGTATACAGTTCTATTCGTTGGTGTTGCATGCAATTTTATGGCTATAGGCTGGAGTTGGTGGCTCCGTTAAGAGCAGCAGTCTTTATAACTCTTTACTATGTCCCAGGTCTGACACATAATTTTGAATGTATTTTTGGTGTACTATTGGGCTCTTAAAACGAATATCTTCTCTTTTCTTTAATGATGTTCTTGGTTCTTTCTCGTTATTTAATTTAGTATGCAATAAACAATTTATATTGAGTTTTCTGAGACGGTTGTCTGTGCTATAAATTCTCATGTCTAGAGCTGAGGGCAAGCAAATGTATTGTATGGATGGTAGGGCAATAGATACAGAACTGTGCCATGCTAAAACATTGTAAATCCCGCATCGTACAGGGCGATGCGGAGCACATATTTGGAAATAACCATATTTTCAATACCTTTTATCCATTTTCTCCAATTCTTTGTGTAGTTTCTATCAAATTATTATATTTTAAGTAACCGTAAGTGTCAAAACGTCGCTGTGTGGCAGTAATTTCAAAACAAAATTAGATTTATTGAGGGAGATTTTCGAATTAAGCCGCCATCTTAATTGCTACTTTCGTTGACAAACAAAATTACCTAAAAATGTTACCAATGTGCGACGTGGGCTACATAAAATATCTCAGAGAGTTCACTTTTGCCAAACAGAGTTGAAAATCACTTTATTGGACTAGTTAAGACCAGTAAGTGCCAAAACTTAAAATTACACATTTTTGTTCAGCACTGTTCTATGTGGATTATGTAGTAGATTAATAACGGTGCAGAACTCTGCATATAGTATATCTCGGTGTTACAGACAACTGATTGTTGAAAGTCCGCCCCAAGTCCCCCCGAGATCCTAATGCGTAATATGGCTATTTATATTTTTACATTGTAATTGCATTTCATGAAATATAACTATACATGTGTAAATGTTGTAAATGGTCTTAATTTGGTAATTATAAGACCCCTGACTGTTCAATCGTCATAACGGTTATGTGAATGACAGAGCTCTGTCAACACAAGCCGTCGTGTGTATGTGGCATGAACTTCGCTTAGTTTCTCTTCACGCAAGCTAATTTGTTTCTTTGTTTGTTAGGCATGTAGCCAACACGCAACCTGGTTCACAGTCGGCATGTCATTCAAAACGTCTAATGCATGAGCGGAGTTTGTAGTGGGTGAGTGGCTATCGGTCGAGGTCACTGTAACCATGGAGGTATAGCAGAAGGAGTAACAGCTTGCTGATCGGGCCAGTTGACTTTGCTAGACTATCCCGCTGTAGAAGGCACATACTTTGATGTACTATGATCTAAACCGCCTACAGCAAGGCTATAGATATATACTCTTAGTTAAGTCAGCGTAAGGGCAACACCCTATATGCTCAAAGTAAATACACAAACACATAGATATGTTTTATGCGCATTTACACATTTCGTAATCCATGACTTCCATTCTTTCGGGACGTAGGATACACACATAAAAGTGAAAATTAGTTTTGTAGTTATAATGATTTAAAAATATTATTTTGTAACACAAGTTCTGCAGTTTTTGTCAGTTTACACATATTTCCACATTAGAAAGATTTCCCAAAATTTGCATATTGTTTCTTACTCGTATGATCTATAAGATTTGATAGGCAAACTGTCCTACGGTGACACGGTTTGAGTAAAATCGACTATTTAAAAATGGACAATTGCCCTATTTAAATAACATAGGAAAATTGCTAAAATCTTAAAATTCATCATTTTAAAGTTGCAATTTGAATACTTTCTCCATTTCCGCGAGATTTTAGTCATATACATTGACATAGCTTGAACTATGTTCTAATTACATTAAAGCTTCTCTTCGGCTACGGTTTAGCCAATCCAAAGATATTAAAGTTATAAAAAGCATTGGTCTTGTGTTTCTTTTGATTGCTACTAATGTTTATTAACTGTGCAGGTATACACTATTTACCCCCTGGAGCTAATTTACATTTACGCATTTACACAATTCGTAATCCATGACATCCATTCTTTCGGGACGTAGGATAGACACATAATAGTGACAATTAGTTTTGTAGTTATAATGATTTAAAAATATTATTTTGTAACACAAATTCTGCAGTTTTTGTCGGTTTACACATATTTCCGCATTAGAATGATTTCCCAAAATTTGCATATTGTTTCTTACTCGTATGATCTATGAGATTTGATAGGCAAACTCTCCTACGGTGACACGGTTTGAGTAAAATCGGCTATTAAAAAAGGACAATTGCCCTATTTAATTACCATGGGAAAATTGCTAAAATCTTAAAATTCATCGTTTTTAAGTTGCAATTTGAATACTTTCTCCATTTCCGCGAGATTCTAGTCATTTTCAATGACATAGCTTAAACTATGTTCTAATTACATTTAAGCATCTCTTCGGCTACGGTTTAGCCAATCCAAAGATATTAAAGTTATAAAAAGCATTGGTCTTGTGTTTCTTTTGATTGCTTCTAATGTTTATTAACTGTGCAGGTATACACTATTTACCCTAATCGAACACCCTTTAAACCAGCCTCATTAGTATGAAAAGGATTATCGCATGACAGGAGGCTCCCCCTGACAAAAGCGATTAACAGTTGTGTATTGAGCTGTTAGAGGCTTACTGCAATTTTTGATAACGTCACATTGTATACCTATTATTCAGTTATGTTGATGGCTATTAGT